>JBBPCY010000002.1:22528340-22556181 GCA_037974405.1 Brachyalestes nurse | reverse complement strand
CATTTTACAGTGACACTTTATCTTTTTAAGACTTATGTATTAAGTATGCTGATTTTATAGATATATATATATATATATATTTTTTTTTTTTTTTTTTTCATTATATTATAGTTGCTAAATGCCATTACTCAAATGACAATGTATGGTATGTTGTAAAATAATGCATGATCCAAAAAGGTCCCAACAATCCCAACAAAAGCAATTTAAAACAGTTATTAACCAAAAAGTATTTTATTTTAAAAATGTACAAAAGCATCAGTCAAATACATTGTACTCAACACATCTGTTTCATAAAAGAATCTCTTTTCATGTTTTACAGTTGAAAGTGTTCAGTTGAAAGTGACTGGACAGTTCAAACACAACAGAGTACTAGTCTTAGTTCATTTTTCAAATCAGTTTGCTGTAAAATATAAAATAAAGAATAACTTTGACCTTCTGTATGAAAATACAGCAACTAGAGTAGAGTAGCATTTATTTATTATTATAACTAATTACATATTCCTTAGAGAAAATGTGTGACAATTATAGATATAAATCTGACAAAAGTTATACTGAATGAGACTGTGTGTTGTACTGTGTGTTGCATATGAAAATATGTCTTAACATTTATAGAAGGGATATATAGTACACAGAAATGCAACCTTAAGATCTTCAGGAAAATCCTAAAAATAAAATGCAGTGCAGAAAACCCTACTGGGTACCAAGAAAAATATCTACATGGTGAGGTATACCACTAGAAATGAGATATTGGTACGGAACAGCCACAGAGAACCGGTACAGCTACTTCATAAAAGCACAAAACAGGCCATTATTGTAATTTATTCTCTCGAGGCTTTTTTAATCATTTTATTTTTTTTAAGAATATAAATATTTAAAAATAAAAATCAGTGGAGCTTTCGATTAACGATGAGTCATGCAGTAATAGATTGTAGTCCTTTTCCTTCAGCTTAGTGTGAAAATGCAGTTTTATTTTGTTGTCCAGTTTAACCCACTGTGAAGACAAAAGAGAAAGACAATAGTTAATTATAATATGAATAACAAACATATAAAGGACAAAATAATATTTTCCAGGAGAAAAGGCAGACATTTGAATGCAACTGCACTGGAATAATTTGAGAATAGTGAAGTTCCCTGATGTTTTGATATGGTGTTGCAACTTAGCATGTGAACTCTGTTTTGATTATGCAGCAGTGTTGTGTAATATACCTATAGTGGTGATAACGCATGATTTCTTGCATTCGGCCTCTGTCTCAAAGCGGTTGTCATTGCCGTCGCATCCTCCATACCAGAACTGTGCACAAGCGTTAGCCTGTTTGTCGTAGTACCATCGGATAATGTAATCTCTGCAGGAACCCTGGCTCAAGCTCAGTGAGCAGCGAGGATCCAGAGGAGCTGCAGGCACACACAGAGGATCAGTTCATATCACATTAGTGGGAGTTATTCATTGGCTTGAACAAGTCAGCTTTTCAATCTTGTTCTTCTGCCTAGAACAAGCCAGAGCTTGTATAAAGACTCAAATTGCAAAATTTCAACCAGGCCCTATACTGCAAACACATTATATATATTTATATATATATATATTAGGGCATTAACACAAAAGTCTTAACGACTTCAGAGGCACTAGTCGACTCTGCCTGAAGGAAGTCGACTAGTCGAGTGTTTTTTAACCAATTATTGTAGTCCCTTCGTAAAAGGGGCTGTACCGTTGCCGCTTAGAGTGAAATGTAAACACAGACAACAACAAGGCAAGAGACAGGGCAGCAGAGACACACACATCACATGTGTGGAGATACTTCACTCTAGACACACAAACAGCACGGAGGCCTGCACAATCTGCAAGTCGGTTTTAAAGTACAGTGACAGTACCAGCGTTCTGCAAGGCCATCTGACACGGCACCGCTAGCTAGCATGCTAACGCTAGATAGCATGCTAACGCTAGCTAACATGGCTAACGCTAGCACTGCAGGGAGTCGTCCTTCCAGCTTAAACTGTTCCCTCTCAGATTGACACTTAAAATTTACCAGAAAATTCAAGGTATCAGCCTTTGTTTTGTTCTGTTTATTTGTCCTGTTGACTGTTAATGTTACAGAGAACTTTTAATAAAAGTTGCTCAATGTTGCACACCCGTGTTCCTCCTCTGCGTGTGTGATGACATCATCAATCGACTAGTCGAAGTCGACTCGACTATCCTGACCGACTAGTCGACTTGAATCTGGAGTATAGATAGAGTATAGATATATATATATAAAATAAATATATATATATAAAATTATTTAATTAACGATAACAATTATTTGATTGTGCGTTAACGCAGTTTTTTAACCACTCTTATTTTGAACGTTTGTTTTTCTGTGAACGAATGTTTCTGCTGTTACCTGTTCAGAAATAAAAAGAAAACAGATTAATAAATGTTGATTTGCTGTTGCTCGGAAGGTGCCTGATATAATGTGGCTCTGGACCTGGGCGCCGGTGTTCTGATGCTACCTTGTCGAAAAATGCTAACTTACCGTAGCGCAAATCAACAGCAGAGTCTATTGTTTCATGCTACCCTGCTGAAAAATGCTCCCTTTAAGTTTATACAGTTCATACCATTTATAGTCAGTTTATAATACTGATAATGATGAGAACTAGACAAATAGTATGCATAATCAGAGAAATATATATTTTATTCAAAATATTTGCTATAATATACTATAATACTATAATATATAATATTTACTATAAGCAGTGTATCGATTCATGCAGCCTTGTCGAAAAATGCTACCTTGAAGCTTTTTCAGTTTACCTACCTTGAAGCTTATTCAGTCAGTTTATAACACTGATAATGATGAGAAATTGGCAAATAATATGTGCAGAAATATTTGAACTGCAGCTGTGTAAGGGAATAGTGCTGTTAAAAAGCTCCTTATTTGTTTAAAGTGTTTGCAAACCAAATGTTATTGCACTTTTGTTCATATAGCAGTACTTTAAAAATAAAACTGCACACTACACTACTTTTGATTGTATTATTATATCGATTATATCATTGTATAGATTATGGTATTCACTCATACTGTTTTTTAAGATTTCTTTTGACTTCACAATGTCATTCAGTAATTCTGTGCTTACCTGTGACTACAGCAGGACGGGGCTGTAGTACAGATGTAATGACTGAACCTGATGAGGAAGAGGAAGAGGAGGAGGAGGAGGATGATGATGATGATGACGAAGCTGGCAGGGATGGTGTTGAGGAACTGGAGTGTGATGTTCTGCTAGCTTCACCCAAAGGCTGTACAGGTGGGACTGTTTTATTGACAACAGTTATTTTACTGCCACCTCGTAGATGAGTCCTTATGTCTAAGTCCTCTCCTTCATAGTCTTCTTCTACTTTGATCTACACAACAAAAACAGCAATTTAAACATGGTTAGACATTCTTTTAACTCAAAGGCTGTCCACAAGTATACTGTGAATATGACGTGGACAAAGAAACATCCTTTGTGCTAGATGTTTATTCATCATAAATCAGTGATCAGTTTTGGCTCATTTATGGATAGTTTTTAAAATACTTTCAAAATCTGTTTGAGAATTGAATTTAAAACTACAATTTTGGAGAGTTCATTTACGTTTTTGTCTCAGAAAGTGAGGCTGGGAAACAAACCTGAGTACTGATAGGAGCAGGGTTGATTGGTAAAGTGAATGTATCGCCTCTGCCTCTGCCATGGCTGTGAGTGGCATATCGTGTCCTGTCCAGATGTTCCTGATGTGTACTTCCATAGCCATTATTTCCATATAAGACATCTGCATGGCTATCATAGCCATTATATCTTAACCCGTTGTGTCCGTTAATGCCATTGGTAACGCGGTTGTAGATGAGCGCTCCATTCTCATCCTCACAAAACTGACTTACAAGCTTAGACTCCAAGGCTGCAAGATGAGACAAATGACATGTCAGTTTGATAAATATTATTTTCATCTACATTTTAGGTATATTTGGACAATTAACATTGAGGTCTGCCTGACTGAAACTTTTTGAAAAACTTTTTTGGTGTCTATTAAAAGCTAAAAAGGTTTTGCTTGGTGAAAACTATTCTAAAATGTTTCAGATGCTATCATTTCACTAATGATTCGAAAGTAATAAAAACACCGAACTATAAGTTTATTAGCAACCTGTTACTTACCAGGCAAGGTATTGAAGTCATCAATGAGGTACATGTGCTCACTGTCTGGGTCAGAAGCAATGAGGTTAAGTTCCCTGAGGAACTCTGATTGTGTGGGGTCCGATGTGTTAACTATACCAATAGCATACATCTCAATATTAGCAGCATGAGCCTCACGGACTGCAATATCCAGCTTCACAGCCTCTCGTTTATCTGCCTGGCCATCAGTGATGACAATAGCCACTTTGCGGACGCCTGTACGAGCGCTATAAAAAGCCTCCTGCGTGGCCTTCCGAATGGCAGTGCCAGTGTAGGTGCCCTCTCCCATGTACGGCATCTTTCTGATGGCCTGCTTTACATCTTGTTTTGTCATGTAGCGTGCCAGATTGAACTCCAGGTGCACATCCAGGCTGTAGAGAACGAGACCAATCCTTGTGGCGTTGCGGCCCACAGTGACACGGTCCACCAGGGCTGTGACAAAGTCCTTAATGATCTCAAAGTTTTCAGGGCCAACACTCTCAGAGCTATCAATCACAAACACGAGCTCCATAGGTCTCTCTTTACATTTTATGCCACATCCTAAAAAAAAACACACAAAAATACATACATATCAGGACTGGGATTACATAAAGACATATGAAGGATCCTTATTTCAATAGTTGTTTTTAGTGTCCAAGGCTTACCACAAATCTCCTTGATCAGTTTAATTATGTCTTCTCTCTAGAAAGCAACAATTACATATTCAGCCACTCATTTTTATCAAAGATTATAACTTAAAAAAAGTAATATAAAGATAATAATATTACTAGGTAACTTTAGAAACTTACTGTGAGACCCATTTCCCCTTTTATTCCAGGTTTTCCCTATGGCAAATTATAGAAATAGAAATGTTTAGCAAATAATGAACAGCAGTTAGCAGTTCACATTTGAGCTATTATGTGTAAATTTACACTTATTTAATTTGACTTACAGGTTGTCCGGGTTCTCCATGGTCACCCAAGTCACCCTTAACTCCCTTCATTCCTCTCTCACCCTGTAAGCCTCTATCACCCTGTAAAAAACAGGAACATATCTGAACTCATTCCAGCCAAAAATTATATTTGCATACACCATATAAGTAGTGTGCTATATAAAAAGAAAATGAAAAGCAGAAACAGATGCTTCACCTTAGGCCCTGAGAGTCCTTCCCCTGGAGGGCCTCTTGGCCCAGTGACACCTGAAGGCCCATGGTCTCCCTAAAGTGTTCACATGACAAATTAACATTTCAAAGGAATTCTTAACTGTTCTTCAGCCAATTCCTGTGTGGAGCATCTGTGGGTTCAATTATCATCATCAATATCCTGGATTAGTTGACCTAGTAAAACAACAGAAAACCCTGAGGGCAGGGAAATTACTGTCCACTCTAGATGTGCTGCAGAGTGTGATTCCTTTAATTCCTTTAATCCCTGATGGATGATGAGTAATATCTCCAAAGTCATCTCTCTTTAAGACAGATGGCTCAATGGCGATGGTGAGTACAGTCAGTGCTGAAAGTAATTAACTTACTTTGGGTCCTTGGATACCCTCTCCTGGGGGCCCAGGTGGTCCTGGTTGTCCTGGTCTTCCAAGGTTTCCCTTTAAACAGCAGGAGAACAGAATTAATAAGAGAAAAGCAACTTGTCTTCCTGTACTGTCGTGGTGACAATGTCAGCACATTCTTTTCACAGCTAGAACTCATTGTGATTTGGACATTTGGACTGAGGAGTATATAAAGGCAGATCTCTTTAATGCTGATGTCCTGGGAGCATAAGAAGGACTGGTAAACCTAGCCACAAGTGTGATTTTAATAAAGCCATGTCACTGCAGCACCACAGTCCTCTTTGCATATAATGCTACAATAATGATTGACACTAAACTGTTCCAAAGAAAACTAACCCGGATAGCTGCATGTTTGTTGACGCAACTTGTTGTGTGTGTGTCAAATATGTTAGCATAGCTTTTGGATTTAAGTCATGCCTTAAAGGAACAATTCCGTATGTCTATCTGCTGCATCTGTAGGACACGGCTTGATTAACATGAGCAATCGAGTCAGCGCATTTCCTGGTACCTAGAAAAGAACAGAACTGTTGACTCAAAATGTCCTTAAGCACCTGTAAGCTAGCTTCTGTTCATGAGTGTACCTTTTATGACAGGTTTTGTGTTTTTTTTTACTGAAAATCATGATTAACTGCTTTAAGGTATTTGCCCTTTTCAGAAGGAATTAAATAACTTTAAATTAAGGGGTAGCCTATGATGTGTGAGCAAATGTGATCTTGAACTTACTGGTGGGCCCTGTATTCCTTCACCTGGAGGACCTGGCAAACCTGGCAAACCTCGGAAACCAATATCACCCTGTGCAATTACATTATACTCAATTTTAGAGAAACACAACACACACAGGGCACTTCACTAAAAATACCCAAAGTAAGTCCACCTTTATATCACAAGTGAAGGCTGTGACTATCTGTATGCAATCTGTAGCTATACCTTTGGTCCAGGGAAGCCAATGCCTTCAGGGCCTGGCTCTCCTGGAAGACCTGGAAGACCTGGTGGGCCCTACAAAATGTAATCAACATGGCTTCTGTTCTATAAATGAAACATATTTACATTGTGTATTGTAGGAACAAAAAATCAGTGGTTTTGTATAAATTCACCCACCGCTGGTCCAGGAAATCCTTCACCTTTTGGTCCAAATGGTCCAGGAGGGCCTGAACTGCCACGGTCACCCTGGTCAAAAAACATTAAGACTGTCAAGCTTTATACATTAAAAGGAGTACTCCAGGTTTTTATCCAATCACTATCTGATTCATCTGTGTAATATATTTGTTAAAAAGATCACTATGGAATAAATAATTTGCTGCGTGCCCTTTGGAAAAAAAGAGGCATCCTATTGAACAAAACATGAAAACATGAAGTATCTGCCCAATAGCATCTATTATTAGTGAGTCAAAGGGGTATCTGTTTTTTTCCAAAGTAAACAGAAATGATCTCCCATTGCAACTGACTGTATGCTAAAAGATGTTACAGTTAAAATCAAAATTAGAGATTAGGATTAAAAATGCAAAAGTACTCCTTTAAATAGTGTACCTCCTCAAACATGGTTGTATGCTTCTTTATTTTATTCTTCTAATGCTTCATTATTTTATTCTTTGTTTCTTCTAAATGTTAAATATAATGTGTACCTTAGGACCTGGCAGGCCATAGCCAGTCTCTCCAATCGGTCCAGGAGGACCAGCAGGGCCAACATCACCCTGAAGGCACAGAGAAATTGAGTCATCATTCTTTAACGGCTGCAGAGCTGGCTGTGATCAACTATAACATATTGTGTTGAACTCTGAAACACTCAGCATTGGCAACTGGCCGCCTGTGCTATGATGACTTGCCGGAGCCTGTGGTATGAGACATTGTTGTAGCATTTTGCATTAGTTACCTTTGGTCCTGCGATAGCACGCCCAGGAAGCCCTGGCATGCCCAGTCGTCCTGGTGTTCCAGGCTCTCCCTGCAAAAACAACACTTCAAGTTTAAATACAACACACCCTTCTACAGAATTTAGAAACACACACTCTCTTTGCCAAGCATTGTAAATGACTTGTGGTAACTTCAAAGCTATTGCAGGTTTAGAGTATTGTTTGTCATGCTTTCTGGCGGAGAAAGATTAAACATCTATTTTGGCAACACAGCGAAGCCGAGTACAAAAAAAAAACATGATAGGCATCTTTGACGGACACATTTTACATAATGAACCTCACCTTGGCTCCTGAAGGGCCGGAAATGCCAGGTGGGCCTGGCAATCCTCTGATACCCCGCTGGCCTTGGTCTCCCTGTCAAAATAAAAAATACCAAAACATTTTATCTGAACTGTATGTTCAGGCCTTTTTTCTGCATAACTGAAGTATTTCTGCAGGGCTGTAAAGGGTGGCATGACACTGGAACCATTTAGTTCACTCACATCACCAGTAGGGCATGGTGAATATTTGTAAAAAAGTAAACTGACTGCCTTGTGATATGTCCTCTCACTGCATCATGCAATTTAAATGATCGAAGGCACAAGGAAGTATCAAATGACACACCTTTTCTCCTTGTATGCCAATTCCTGCTGCTCCTTCAGGCCCCCTTAGACCTAGTGCACCAGGCTCACCCTGATAAAAAAGAAAGATGGATGAAGAACATGCATTTCTAGATGATGCAGAGGCTATAATTTATAATTTATAGGTACATGAGGTACCTTTTGACCCGGAGCGCCATCCTCCCCAGGAAGCCCTGGTAAACCTGCCAAACCTGCAGAACCAGGCTCACCCTAAGGACAAGTACAATAAGTTTGTCTGGTGGTGTTCAAATGTAGTATTTAGTATGAATCAGCTTCAACGTCCTTATTGTTTAATTCATTTTTTTCATGCTAAAATATGGATGTGCTACCTTCGGTCCAGGCTCTCCAATCCCTCTCTCTCCCGGACCACCAGTCTCTCCTGGTAATCCTTGGTCACCCTAAAAACACAAAGAAAAAAGCCTCTAAAAAAGGGGGAAAAGCTTCTTCTTTCCTTTGATATCCCATGAATTTTAGTCACTATTTACACTATTTAAATTTTTTCCATAAAATAGTTTGTGTGGGTGTATTGGCACCAACTAACCTTTGGTCCAGGGAGGCCCTCTCCTGGTGATCCTCTGATTCCTGGAGGCCCCCTTGGACCCTCCACACCCTGAGTAAAATTGTAAATTTGGGTTAAAAAACTTTCTAAAGTATTTGCCTAAAGTATTGCATAATTATAGAAGTTTATTACACAATGTCATGGTTTCTAAAACCACAATTTTTTGTTCTGAAAAATAATGTATATTAGTTTGTTACCAGTATGAAGAAATAGTGCTTTTGTGACAATAAAGAAATGTAGATTTGAAGTGTTGTCTTGTTACCTTCTCTCCTTGGATACCAATCCCAGTGAGCCCAATTGGACCTGGAGGGCCATGAGGCCCAATTTCACCCTAAACACCCCAAATCAGACAAAACAGGTAATAGGTTTCAGTCTGCGTTGTGAAGTCTGATGGCAGAAAAGATCCCCAGCAGCGCCCCCTAGAGCACTGTGGTGGAATGACCTAGTGGCTGAAGGTGCCCTTGGAAATCTCACCAAGGGGTTTGGGAAGAATTGTTTAAAGTGTTCTCCAGTATAGCTACCACCTTCTTCTCTGTCACTGCCATCAGTTAGTCAGAGTCAGTCTTGTGATGTCTTCTTCTAAAATTTTGTATGATTTATGAATTTCCACATTCGTGTATGCGTTTCTACTGATGAAAACTACAAATCTGTTTAAATTAAACTTTTCCCACAGAATCTTGAGATCTTCTCTCATTCCATCTACCATTTGTCTCACTGCCCCACCTCCCATTATGGCTTCTGCAGGCTACGGCAGCCTCAAAAACACATCAACTCGTCTTTTATGTACTTTATTAGGCCTTTTGTCTAGCAGACATGGTGTGTTTGTGCGAGTACCATTCATTAGGTGATATATTTATAGCCCACCTTTTCTCCTTTTATTCCAGTGCCTGGCTGCCCCCTAGGACCCCTTGGCCCATCCGGACCCCGGTCACCCTGTACAACAAAAGAGATGTCACTGGCCCTGTCATCCTTGATTCACAACATCAATGGTATTGTCCTCCTGCTCTTCCTCTGTCTACTTCCATTACGGGGTAAGCACACAACTGTTTCTTCCTGTGTTATAGATGGTGGGGAAAAGAAACTTTACAGAAAAACAGACTTTGCTCAGGGATAAATTGTTCACTGTAGATAGATAGGAAGTAATTACTAGCAAGGGCTTGGCCATTCCATTACTACTCCTGACCCTCACTGGGCGTAGCAGACCCCTAGATTCCCAAAATGATCCATAATAGATATGTGGCACATCTTTTGAGGCCTGACGATGTGCAAGTTTGTGTTGTAGCCTTACAAAATCATTATACAGTCACATAGACACCCCTGATCAAATGTTTTGCTGATTTCCTAAGTAAAAGGTAAAACACACCATCTATAGGTAACCAGCTTAAATATGGCATTTCTGCTAAATACAATGTACAATGTACAGTTTCTTTTCTGATTAACGTGGTAAAAGAAAGAAACAAACAAAACATAAAATATGCCATAACATTTTCCTGGGCTCCATTTTATGTTTAATTTTTTTCTGCCACTGTCAGCAAAAAACAGTAATTATGTAATGAAATGTGAAGTCTGGTCTCAATATGTCCCATATGGACATTTTTTTTTTACTTCAATCAAAACATATAACTTGACCAAACATTTGCAAGCAGCTCTAATTATCGCTGCTTTTTAAAAAGGTGACTGAGACTTTCCTCACATAGTTATCAAAGATGATAAATTCCTATATTGTCTCATGTAAGTGTATTTTACCTTACACCTACCTAACTTATAGTAGGTTCCTACTTGGCAAAATGTGTTTTTTTCACTGGATAAATATACCTGTCCTTTGCAGATAAAACATCTTATAGGTGGCTCACATGTATGACTGAAATGCTTCTAAAGCTCAACTGGATGCGTGGAATGGTAGCATGAAACTGGTTGCTATACAAGCTATAGAAACAGGTGTGTTTCTAAGAGTTATGTACCAGCATGTACACCTTAGTTAATGTCATTGTACAGAAGCTTTAACTGGCGGCCTTGAGTTATCACACAGGCAATACACCAGAGATTACAGATCCTTCTCAGGAGGTGCTGGAATAATTACTATTCTTTGAAAATGTTTGGTAGTCTTTTTCGTCTTACATTCCCTCTAGCTATTACAAAGCTTCTTTCCAAAGGAGGTACATTGCAGCTGAGAGGAATGAAGATAATGAGCTTGTGTGCTGTTATTAAAAAAAAAGGTCATGCTTACCTTAGGTCCAGGAAGTCCTTCTCCCTGTGGTCCTTTTTCTCCTTGAACACCTTGTGGACCTTGAGGTCCCTATTCAAATATATATATTTATAATCCAACATGCATTCATACAGTCTTCTTTTGAGTCTGATGCTGACAGATCTGGAAATCTTTAAATCATGGAAGAAGTTGGGCTAGATGGCTAGCTAACAAGACTGAGCTGGATCTTACTACACAGCTTTCTGTGAGTGAATTCAGTTTGAGGACACTAGACTTTGAACTCAAACTTCTTAGTTTAGTTGTCATAACTCACATTTCTCGTTCTACATCCAGCAGACAGTTAAGTGTTTTTTACTCAGTTTCCCACTACCGGGCACTGTTCCCACCACACAACCCCACCAGACGTTTTCTTCTTTTATATGGATGACTGTGTCATTACTGGAGTTCAAATTAATCTCCTGATGTTGGGGTGAACACTTTGATGGTTACAGACTGAAATTGCTCAGATTTCTGTGTCCATACATGTGACTGTTAGTACAAAGTGATGAGGAAGTTAACATCTCTGCCAGCATCTTATTGCACAAATACATGTTACTTGTTATTTATATTTAGTATACCACTGGGATATAGCAATACGTTTATTGATAAATTGGCCTGACTCCCATTTGGCGCATAGTGAAAAATGGGCTATGATTGTATACTCACAGGTGGACCTGGTTCTCCAATTCCATGTGGACCAGGAGGACCTGGTCTGCCCTGATATCCCATGTCACCCTGTAGAGAAAAATACATGATAATGTCATACAGTCATAATGTCTGTATGACTTCAGCTCCAACACATTTTTGTGTATGATCCTATTTTAGTAAAACAGATGATGGTAAACCTCAGAACCATCACACTGGTCAGTTTTTGACAGAATGTTGGGTAGGTGTTGATGATGATGGTTGTGGGTATTTGAGATGATGATGGTTTTGGGTATTTGAGATGATGATGGTTGTGAGGGAAACAGTGGACAGTGCATGAGTATAATACTAACTTTTGGCCCGGGAAGTCCAATTCCAGTTTCGCCCTGAAGGCCAGGAGGCCCATGTGGACCACGCTCACCCTAATACAGCAAACAAACAAACAAACAAAAGAGTTTTACAGTCGTGTTGTAGCTTTGCTTATTGGTTCACAGTGGTTCAGTGTTTGTGAACACTGAGATAATTCTTTGCGTTTAATTGTTTTAATTCAAACTGGCACTCATCTGTGTTGCGTGAGAACAAAACCAAACAGACATATTTAAACATTTCAGAAGCCCTTCAGGGAAGAAGAAAAAACTCCCCTCCTTAGTGTAGGGATCTTAAAGATATAGAATTACTTACATTTATGCTTACTACTACAACCTACTACTGTCTCACTGTAAGTATTTGGTCCTACAGATCTGAACAAGTTAGAGCTCATCTTCTGCCAGACGCTATGCCTTCCAGCTAATTCAAACATGAAAACAAAGGAAATCTGAAAAGGAAACTGGGGCAAAGAAGGTCTTAAACTAAACTCACAGTCACACACTCATAGAAACTGACTGACCTTTCAGTAAGGATGGAATATTAAAATAATAGGTAATTCAAAAATACAAAAAAATCTTAAACACGGCCTCTCTCTTTTTTTGTGCCAGTCTCTGTTCTGTCTTCTCTGTCATTTGTCTGTCTATGAGCATATATGTCTATATGCATTCTCATATATCACCTTTCACCTCATAGGATACGTTTAAAGTTGACTCTCAAGAATGCATGTGTCATTAACCTGATGGGGGCATTTCTCCAAAACAGCTTTGCACATTTACTCTAATAGTCACTTATCTCCTACACTCTCTTATACAGTTGCACCTCCCTCTGGCATTTGAGATCAGAGATGAGGAGAGAACAGCACATGCTTTGTCTTGTTTCTGTGCATTGTTCCAGTTTCAGCTTGTTTAGTGTAGTGACAGCCATCTTTAGATCATAAAAACACTTGAATAAGTAGGGCAGCTTCACAAATGTCCCATTCGACTACTGTATATCTTACACATATTACTTTTATCACAGTAACTGCATGTCAGAACATGGAGTGAAAGCATTTAGGTTTTCTTTTTTTGTGAGAAACTCATTACTGGTATTATTAGGTGTCATGGAATGTCATTTTGTAAGGCTGTTAAAGAAGCAGCATTTTTTTAAAATGGTAGATGTAGGCAGACGTGTAAAAATCCCTACTGGGCGTGTCGGCATGGCCTCAGTTAAATCATCCAGAAAACCAGGCTGCTAAAAATGTTCTTCTTCAAAGAAGCCTATAAGAAGCATGTAAAAATCGTGATTGTAGGGTTTCCTCTGGCCTCAATGAAGATTTCCCAGGTGTGCGTGCTAACGTAAAACCTGTGCCCTGCAGGGGACTGCTGGTTGATTGAAAGATACACACCTTATTGCCCTGTGGACCCTCTTGTCCAATGTCGCCTTGTGGGCCTGGCAAACCCTACATGGGAAACACAAGGAGATATGCCATGGTGGTATAGGTCTAAAGCTCAGACACGTATGCTGCATCATGAAGATATGAAGCTAAAATAAACTAAGATTTTTGTGTGCCATTTATTTTGTGCCATAAACCAGACACTACACAGGACTGCATGCACTGATAAAGCCTTATCTTTTGATAAATGTTCCCCAATATCTGTCACATCTCATATACATAGTCAGCATGTATATTATTTTAATATGGTTTCTCCCAAATGTAAGACTCTTTGTTCTCACCCACCTGTAAACCTCTGGTACCTCTTGTGCCAACAGGACCCTCTGGACCCTGCGAAGAAATCATTTTATTGTTAACAGTTTAACAATATCAGTTGTGAGTAACTGAACATAGTGATATTTTTAAAGCTTAGAATCTTGTTAGATGTAAAAATGAAAAGCTCTATTCATACACACCCTGTCACCCTTGATTCCTGGCGTGCCACATTCCCCTCTGTCTCCCTGCAGACAGACAAGAGATAGTTAAACTGATATTTATCAGCATGTGGTAATGGTCACCACGAAAATATGTCACATACCTTTTCTCCTTTGTAGCCAGGTTTGCCCTACAAACAAAACAGGATAATTATAAGACATTTTATGAGATTTTTTGTCATTGTTGGTTTAAAAACACATCATTACAGTAACCAATGAAAAGACTTGCTCCTGGGCAGCTGTATTAATGCCTGTGGCAGCCCAGGCTGGTCCTGGTTACTCACCTCCGAGCCATCACGACCAGGAAGTCCACTCAACCCGCCCTCACCCTGAGAACCAGATAAGAAATTATGATCTATTAATATATTAGAGGTAAATAAATAACTTCATAAAATAGTGTATATTCGTGTATTTTAGCACAGTCATAAAGTAGATTTTTCTGGAGACTAGATAGGATTCATCTGACCACAATTTTTGTACATCGTGAACTTACTAATATGAGTTGCATATTTCCTCTTTGTTCATGTAATATGCAGATACATACATACTCATACATTTCCAAATATGACAGGCAGACAAAAGATGGAAGAGGGGTGTTAACCTTTTGACCTTTAGCACCAGGGGCTCCGTCTTCACCTGGGCGACCTTTCTTTCCCTAAAGAGTTATAGGGAGACAAAATGAGACACGAGGTAGTCGAAGACAGCACTGATATAACATAAAGGGTGAATACGTCAGTAAAGTCCATTGGCTGACTGGAAAAGGCAGAATATGCCAGTGAAGGAGGAGCTAAGACTCTACAGCCATAAATAACAGCAGAAAAGTGAAATTAAAGCACAAAAAGAGAACAAAAGCAGGCAGGTGTGTCCCTATGTGTTTTTACACATCGCATACAATTTTATGATGAAAATGTGTTGACCATAAATAATTCGAAGTGACTTAAAACCATAAATAATTCAAAGTGAAAATAAAATCTTGGTCCTTTAGCTTACACTTAAATGTTTTTTCTCAAGTAAGGTTACTTTTTGAAGAAACAAAGTTTTGTTCCAACATGTATGCATATGTATGACTCCATATCTTGACAGTATGTAAAATTAAACCTGTGTATGTCTGTGTGTGTGCACAGAGACAGATAGGTGGCATGAAAATACAACCTAGGTTAGAGTGGACAGGCCAGTAAGTGGGGGGCACCTGGTTAGCAGTTTGTTGTGTCTTTCAGCAGACAGCCGTTCTGCACCCGTTCAACTAATGAGAACAATTACCAAGGTAAGAATGTATGGAATCTCTGTGAGGTGAAAGCACCTGGGAAAGGATGAGGAGGCTGCCTGGCACACTGCTACTAACTGAACATGATCCACCCTGTGATCTAAGGAGGGAAAGGGCTTTGCTCTTGCTTTGAGTGTTGCTGTGGATCAACCAACGTGTAGCTGAGAGCTTAGTTTAAGTCTTTGCTTCTCTCTGCTACTGTGGTCGGAGAATAATGAGTGGGGGATGAGCTGACTGGTGCTATTTATGACGGGAACAAAAGCCTGTTTTATAGGGGAAGGGGATGTTTAATAGGAGCTCATCCAGCACCCCTTGGGGGGCTCACTTTGTTAAGAATAATGCCAACAATACCTTTTAATCTGGACATAAGTGCTGTTGGGGCAAAAATATTTATCTCCAAAACATCAACTTTACAGAAGAAGGAAGAATGTTCACTAGAAGAAACCGTTAATAGAAGTAAATATGAAAAAGATTTGAAGTCATACAGGACCATTTGTAACGCAGATGTAGTGAATGATGATTTTGTGTATGTCAGTGTGTTTGACTAACCAGACTTCTACTCATGGAAGCCCAGTATATTTGTATTTATCATCAAATGCCAAATTTGGCTCAATCTGTACTTTATTAGATTAAATACTTCACAAATCCATGCAAGGGCTGGAGGCATCAAGAAGTAATCTAGAACCAAACATGTACTCACAAAAAATCAACTAATTTTTAAAGACAAAAAAAATTACTGCATTCTTCTTTCTCTGGCTTTAGTTTAATGTTAAATTGTTTTTTTTTCTGTCAGAACAATAATTACTGCTGAGGTATAGATACATCAGGCCTGGAGGCAGTGCTGAGAGATTATAATAAAAACTGCAATTATCTTCACTCTCACCCAGCAAAGCTGTAATTTGAAATGTCAAATTCTTGCCTTCATTCTTTTCTGAAATAGCCACTTCTTAGCCAGGAGGAAAAAGGAGCCCTAGTGGTCTGCAGAATATTTGTATGTTTAAGTATTTAGAAAAGATCAATCTTACCGCTGGGCCACTGAGTCCTCTCTCACCCTTCTCACATGTACATTTCTGAGCCACAGGACACTTTAAAAGAGAAGAGTATTTTAAGTGAAACATATATTTCATAAATTTAGTTTAATCAAAAATGGCTGAAGAGGTAAGAAATTCTAAGGTAAGCTTTAAATATGAACTACTTACCCCGTCATCAGCCAGTTGAGCCTGTATGGACACAAAGAAAGAAAATGAGAATGGAGAAAATGTTCAGATGTGAAAAAAATGTTTACACGTATTTAAGATTATCCAAACTAATTCAAAGTATAGGCCTAAATTGTCTATAGGACTTCAACAGGTTCCTGCTCTTGTCCTGGTTCTTAGTTCTTTGTACTTGTATGTAAGACCACCTTCCCTGCACAAATCACACAAACAACAAGAGCGATTCTGCTTTGGAAAAAGTGGTACTCATGGTCATGTTGTTTTTATACTTCTTCCTATTTCATAGGCTTCACAAAAACATAATGTCTTCAGAAATCCCTTTCCTCCCTGTAAGTGTGAACTATAGTGATGTATTTTGTTCACAGCATGCTAAGCTCTGATTTATCTGGTTATCACTCTAGGCTTGTATACTCCTATATACTTGCTGGTGTTTCTGATGGAATAAAGTCAAATATTGAAATGATACAAGTGTGACCACCCATTGCAAACAAATGACATGTGAAAATAAAAGACAGTAACACAAGCATCAACAGAGTAATTTGCGTCTGGAGGAATGTCAGAGTAAACCCAGCAGGATGTGTTTACACACATTAGAGACCAAGTGTGGACAGACTGAGTATGAGCTTTGGAAATACCAAAGAAATGAAAATGTCAGGGGGTGTGTTTACACTAAACATCAGGATCTGTGTTCTGCACCTCTGTTCAAACACCAGATCTTAAAGCAGTCACCATGTCATCGTCATTAAAAAATCTCTATAATATTTACCATTAACTAAAACATTATTTCTGATTCCAAGGTATTTTTTTTTATTTTGTTAGAGATCTGTTTTATACTAAAGCAGTCTTTGTTTACAGTAAGAGTTCTGACAATTTTAAGAAACTGATTATTCTTAAGAAAATTTACGTTACATGAGAAAACAGCTGTCATTTAAGGTGTTTTTTTTTCATTTCTGTACCTTTCAATCAATGCAACATATTACATGTGTGAGTTTTAGGCAACAGTATCTTGTAGCCAACCCTATCTTAGAGACACTTTAAAACAATGGTGAATTTTATTGCAAATTGGCTGTCATGCCCCCTTCCCTTCTAGAAGTACAGGGCAAATCTTCTCTTACATGTTCTCCTGCCATGACTCTTAAAGTGGGAGAACAGCTTCATACTTACAATCTCAGTGAGGATCTTCTCTGAGATGTTGATGTCTTGTAGGTTATGGAGGAATCGGTTGGAGGGCATGTTGGCCAGCCGCCTCAGCTGGGCTATGTTGGCAGGTTCATTGGCAACATGAGTGATGCCAATAGTGAAGAACTTCACTCCCTGGTTCCTGGCATCAGCTAAGGCTGAGAAGATGTCAGGGTTTCTTGGATGGGAGACCCCATCAGTAAACAGTAGTGCAGCCTTAATACTGTTTGAGTTTGACTCCTCCAAAAAGATTTTGGTTATGTTAGTGATGGCATAGGTGGTGTAGGTGCCGTGACCAATGTAGGCCATAGGAGTGATGCTGTTCTTGAAGTTCTCTGAGCCCCTCCATTGCTTAAATGTTTGCTCTATTGCGACATGGCTGCTGTACTGGAGGACAGCAACTCTCCAGCTCATTTTGCGCCCTGTCTTCAGACGGATGCTTTGGAGGCCGTCTACAATGTCCAAAATGAACTGCTTCTCCTGCTGGTGGTGGCCCTTGGCACTTTCAGAACTGTCTACAAGGAAAGCCAACTCCAGACCACAGTCTTCATCCAAGATGGCTGTTGAAAATGAAGTAAGTCAGAATCACACTGAACATGAGTACTAATTCAGACTGAATCTGAATCAAAAATAACATTTCACATGAAATATATTAGCAAACTAACCCATATCTATTTGCTAATGCTGCAGAGAACAATTGAAAAATTGTGCTGATTGAATGTGTTTTTCACATCATTACTGTTGCTGTTGGGACAAAACTTCCAAAATAGTAATTTTACAGAGGAATAAAAAAGCCTTAACTTTGAATAAAGCTCAGTGCGAAGGTTTTTGTGAATTCATTTTTTTCTATAATTTTTAACCATTTCTGCAGCTCCGTCCATCACAAACTTGTAATTCAATGTAATAACCTACTATTTTTTTAATCATTGATGATAACGATAAATAAAAAGCAAAAAATATAGATAATGTGTGTTATTTCTGTAAAGGTGATTCAGTGTTTGGGATAATTCAGAGACTCAGCCGAAGGGCATAACATATATAAAATTTGCCATTCTTAGCTTAACTCCATTAACAGGCCTTAACACTCAACACTTGTCAAATCACTGTGTGGATCTGAATGCCATATATCAAACTGATGATGTAAGCAATGTGTCAGTGAGTAAAAGTGCCTCAGGATACTGATCCCCAGACAGAAAGGAATTGGGCTTTCATTATTCATACATTTCATACTTCATATTCAAAATCACATCAATTGTTTCAGGCATTTTTCATACCACCGTGTCTCTCACCTTGTCCATCATATTTCTGCAGGTTTGCAGGGTTTGCACTGACCCTGGTTTTCTTCATCCCAGACCTTTCATCATAGAAATCCTGAGCACACACACCCAGCAAACCTGTCAGCAAGAGCAGCCAGCTCACCTGCGCACACATAGCTGATCCTGCAAAATAAGAAAGGGTGAGATATCTTTAAACATTAATTAAGCACTAATATTTGAATACTGGTATTGTCACACATACAAACTGTTACGAAACAATATATGAGTTGCAGTATATGCAAATAATCACATATATTTTGTAGTATATACAAAAGTAAAGTGCTCATTTGACACTGTACAGTTTTGTATTGTGAGATTCTGTGTAACTTTAAACACATTATTTGCACACATATGTGACTTGATTTTGATTCTAAATAAAGATGCCAGAATGGGCTCTTCAGAAAGATACCACAGAGGAACCTTCTTATTATCTAAAGAGACCTCTGACGGATGGTTCTGTAGGGACTCAATTTAGCGTGTGATGAACTTTAAAGTACCTCTAAATTCTATAAAAGTTCTGTATCAATTAAAGCTTTTCCTTGAAAGCCCTTTTCTTAGCCAAGAACCACTTGAGAAGTTTACAGCTTTAAAAAATAAACCCTTAAAATTCTACATGACTACTTCATCACCCAATGCATTTCTATCGGTTGCATATTCCATGCATATTGTATGCATGGCAGTGTTCCAAAAGAAGAATGTAAAGTAGCTTAAAAGCATGAATTGGAAAAACATCTTTCAGCACTAAAATGTCTGAAATAAGCTCCTATGCAGCATTTTAAACTTTCATCTACAGAAGTGTTGCCAAAATTTACAAGATGTACTAAATCTACTCACTCACTCTTGATGAGAGTTACCTGTCAGGAAGTGATCTGCGTCCCCAATGTGTCCCACGTGTCTGTGTCTGTGTATGTGTGTATCAGAGAGAGAGAAGCAGGTGCTGGCCTGGTTCTAGTCAGCTCCGTGTGTGTGCTGCTGGAGTGGGCATATTGAAGCTGGATCTTTGAATGGGGCCCTGCTCCTTTCTCTCCCTCTTTTAAAGAGAGGAGGGACCTCCAACACTCCCACTCATCTTCATGGCTGTGGCGGGGGGAGGTGAGGACAAGTGGGAAAAAACGTCTTTTACTGCAGCTTCGTGGTCTGCAGTGGGCAAAGTTTATTCAAGGTTCGAGCCCTGTGTGGAATTTACAGGCGTATATATTGCTCCACGTGAATTCAGTATATCAGATCAATGGAGTTTGCAATTCTGTTTACTTCCTTTCGTCAGTGAAGATGATGAACTATGATGTAGAAAGCATATACACGTTTGAATTATAGTCAATTCAGTGGGTCACTTTGCTTAGTGTGGGTAATCACTGTGTTCACTGTGTCACCCAAATGTTTAGCTCTGTATTAAGTGAACCAAATGGAGGAGGGGCGATCAGTTTCCAGTGTCATGAACTTTCTCTAGCATACCATCGGATGCCGGAGTGGTTGTCATGAAATTGAGTGCCATTGTACAGCTTTTTTGTGACAGGGCAGCTCTCTCTCAATACTGTGTGATTTTTTTTGTGCCTACTTACTTGCTAATATTTATAGAATACTTCTGTTACCCGTTAAATAATTTTTGCAGTTGAATCTTAACATGAAAGAATCTACTTGTTTTTCACCACTCTAACTGGACAAATGACAGAACTATAGCTCAGCCTGAGTGTAGTATGCTCTGACTGATAGTTTAAATGTGTTATGGTTTGTCCTGGAAGTTAATGGCAGTCAGTGCTAATATACACAGCCATAATGTCTTGAGACAGTAAAAATTCTCAAATAGTTGTGATTCATATAAAGCATTTATATTATATAGAAGCTCTTTAGTCTTTGATCTCTCTAAAGCAAAGGCTTTTTGCATTCTAAAGTAGTGTTTCTCATTTCTGTTCCTGGCAGGCTAATGCCTAGCAAGGTTTGTTTTATATGCTCCATCCATTAAGCATATCAATTAACCAATGAATTGAGGCAGGGAAATTAATGTGTTTGTGCAGGAAAATTATAATGAAATTGAGCTGGCCACCAGCCCTCCAGGACCGGAGTTGAAAACCTTTTTACTAGCTCTTTTATTCAGTAACTACACGGACTCCAGTGGAACCCTGAAGAATGTTTGTAAGGATTTAAAAAGGTACTTCACACTCTTATTTTTAAAAATGGAAAGGTTCATTAGGTAACTTGTCATCCTTCTATGGCATTGCCCCAAAGAGTTCTTTTAGCAGCAGTTCACAAGTGTGTATAAAAGCTTACTAGATGAATGTTGATTTAGATGTTATTGGCACAGGCCACCCAAAGACATGCCTATATAAATATCTATGACAGATCCCTGGATGCAGGGAGTGTCATTAACTCTTAAAAAACTGCATAGCGATGACCTTTAAATGCATGGAGAGAATTTGAATGTGTGTGCCCTGTGACCTGAGTGCAGTTATCATACAAGTGGCTACATGTGCAGGTCGAACAGTGGTTGAGGGAGACCACTGCGCTCCAGCTGTGTTGCAGCGAGCCGAGCCATACACCCCAATCCCCGCAGGCTACAGGCACACAAAGGAAAGCTGACAGTTTGGAATGCTCGCCCATGTTCAGAACCTGCTTTCTCTGTGCCACACGGTAGAGATGCAGCAGTGGTGATACTTTGTGAAAGTAATAATGAAGGCAGCTCAACCAACGAGGTCCTACAGTGAGCTTCAGAAACGAAAGACACGGAACAAGCTGGAAACTTGGATTTAGATGCATAAAATTCCACAAAATTGATTTCTGACTTTCTGTTTGCATGCTTTTGGCAATTATTGTTCTAATGTGGACTGGATGGTGCATTATTTGGTTACTTTTAACTCAGTACATTTTCATTAATCTTCAAAGTCTTTGTCAGAGATATCATGTTGAGTGTAGAGTGTGTCTATAGGCCTCTGTGATAAACCTGTAGAATCTTATAGACATGACCCAGCCCCCAAATATCACGCATTTCCCTCTAAAGTCAAGTACAGACATGAACACTCTCCACGTTCCAGCGCTCACACATTACCATGATCCTCACAATGTCTGGGTTTCCAGCTCTGAACATTTTGTATGTATCTTTTCTGTGGATATAAATATTTGTGTCTTATTTAAGCATATCTCGACTATGCTATAGAAGTAAAATCATTTTATTTTAATGTAGTAATGACTTAATTAAACATACCTTTGTGAAAAAATAGCTAGAGCAGAAATATAAATATAGCTACATATACTTGCACTGGCATTTCTTAGTACATCTAGAATCTATCAGTAGAAGAAATGAAGATTGTTAGGCTTTGCTCTTCTTTTTATAGGGACCCATTTTATCTCAATAGAAAGTAAAGCTGTGTGAGCAACAGCAAAGCATCAGGAACTGCCGCTAAAATAAAATTCATTATGATGAACATAATAAAAAGAGATTTCTAAGACACATACTTGAGTAGAGGAATATTTTTATAGTAGTAACTAGCTTCCTGTAATGATTAAATGTAACTAGCGACTGTCCACCTCAGGGTGTTACAATGTAGATTACAGAGAGTAACACATTTTGAATTCTTGAGCAGTCTTTAAATCTTACCCAGAACAGCAGTTTCACTGTGATTTGTATCCAGACAAGGTCAAGCTTGTACTGACCTCTATGATACTGTATGCTCAAAGACAGACAGACAGAGGTAAGCTGTCTGACTGCAGACTGATAAATCATGTGACTGTGATAGATTGGTATGTGTCATAGCAGCTCAGAAATGTAATGTCTACTAATAGATCATGATATACTACGTATTTCAAAGCAGCCAGGAATACAAAGGAAACAAACAACAGCTTTGAATGTTTTAATTTTTTACAGTTTACATTGAAACACGTAACAGTCTGATCCATAAACTGTGTCAGAGCAAATGTGCTTTAGGTGGATATGATGACACAAATCTTTCATAGCATGTATCTTCACCGTTTCAGAAAACTTAAACCATTCCAGTAATACCAAAGTAAGGCAGAAAGGGCCATCAGGACAATTCTTAGCATTTCTGAGTAACAGATGGTCATAGAGGTCAGGTGGAGTTGATGGCAGTGAAATTTAGAGGCTTAAGAGTGACCAGTGAGAGGTCAAACGAGTAGAGGGCGAGTTGAAAAGTCAACCACACTACAGAGACAAACTTGCCTCAACTTGACACGATACACCAAAGTGTGACAACTGCTAGACCACTAGCACTTAAAACAGCACAGGATTCCACACCTTACCAGTGACCCTTCAACACTTCTGAAATACTGACACAGAGAAGAGAGTACATAGACGGAATAAAAGCACAGGACATGGACACTTTGACATCACATAAAAGCACATATATTTATTATAAATGTTTCATGTTTCATTTTAAAAGGTAGAAATGTAAATGAAATGTATTATCATTGATACTGTTAATAAAACACATTTGTCAAGTAGCATTTTCACCATTTCAGTGGGATTAACACTGTGTCTGGCCTCAATACAACACTTAGACACTGGTAAAGCTTCTAAATGCTATTAGTCTAAACTTGAATTAAGGCAAAATATCAGTTCTAGTCCTTTTTAGACCTTAGTGCTGACACCGCTGACCACGAACACAGCTTGTTCACATGATGATTATGGTTCTGTAGAATCTGTGTGTAAAAGAATCGATCGATGATAAATGAACATGTCATGAGCTGCTGTCGCTGAAGGGACAAACAAAAGTGATTGTATTTAGCTCCAATGAAAACTCTTAGTTTCAATAGCTATCCACTATATTTATAAATATATTTTTAATAGTTATATGATATCTCTAACAAAATCACTCCAAAAGCAATGGAAAATTATAAGAGTTTATGACAACATGTAATCTTGAAAAACAAATTAATGTGTCTATTTCCAGCAGGTAAGATTATGAAAAAAAAAACAAAAAGTCCATCCAAAGCTCATTCTGAATTCTGCTGCAAGAAAGTGAACCCGAGACACTGGTTCCTGGTTACCTACAGATTTCAAAATACTACTATTTGCCTACAAATCACATAATAAACTAAATACACAACATGGCCAAAGGTATGTGGATGCCTATACAGATAATGGGCTCATTATTGAGTTCAGGTGTTTCAGGCCCGCCCAGAAGTGTATAAACTGAAGCACATAGCCATAAAATCTCCATAGACAAATACTGGCAGTAGCATGAGTTAAAATAAAGAACACAATGTCATTTTACTTCCATAGGATACCACCTAGGTGGTTCATGAAATTTCTGCACTGCTAAGAATGTGAAACGATGTTTAAACTACTTCAAACTACAAACAATAACAGTTTTCCATAATATGAGCCCTTTAATGTTCATATTTTTGAATGAGAATTTCGCTAAACCCATGTGAAAGTGATGCCTGTGTGTCCACATACTTCTGGTCATGTAGTGTAGTTGTTAAAAAATCCAGGCTTTTACCATAACTGAAGCCTAATATCTATAAATATATATGAATATATAAATATATATGATGTAAAAAGACTTAGAAGAAGTTATAATAAATATAAATGTTATAGCAACATTGCACAGATGATAAGGTGTTTTTTTATTTATTCATTTTTAGATTTACTGATTTGGTAAGGATTGGAAGCTTTTGGAAATAATGAATAATGAAAACAATGAACGTATTTTCATCACGTTTGTAAATTGTATGTCAAGATGGCTGCTGACTCATCTACCCCAAACCAAACCTACAAATGGGTACAAATACAACAAACTGAACCTGAACCGGATGTGTGGGAATGACAGTATCCAGAAGATGAGCTTAATCAAATGCTTCTAAGGAAGTACGCTGTCTTTAAAAGGCTCTCTGGCAGGTTGCTGAGTGTCCAGCTGTCCCATATAATAAAACAAACACGCAGACAAAATTACCACTATAGAGCTGACAGAGAGATATTCTCTGTCATTTGAGGTAGCGCCTGCATATTAGACTGGAAATGACCACGAAATTACTGAGCTGGACTACAGCCTTTTAACAACTCAATTTTCCAAACGGGAAAAAACACTATAATTTTCAGTTTGTACACGTTCATTTGTTTCCACTAAACACGCCATAATAAACTGACACTGACTGACACAACCAATATAAACGTTTTTTTTCCAGAAAAAGCTCAATTTCAGTAGAACAGTGACTATTAAGTAATATAGAGACATTGTATTTTCATTTGTCGCCATCATCAAAATCAAATTAAGATTCATGAATGAAGAAAAGTCACCAGACTACTGAGCAGGTGTGATTTTATCTGTGTAGTTTAAAAGTTCATTTCTTGTGCTTTTCACATGTCAGCATCCCTAACTCAAATAATACTTTACCTGTTGAGCACTGTGGCTTTTCCTAACACGATTATTTATCTCAGGTTTAATCTGTGTATGTTTGGTCTTTGATCTGAAATTAATGATTTTTCTGAATTTACTGCTTTTAAAGACTCCTAATTAGTTTTAAACCTAAATTAAACTGCTACACAGTCACTTGCCCTCTAGTGGAAGATGGCAGACAGTGCTTCCATAATAGCCACACTTTACAAGCATCACCTATAGCCACATTCCTACCTCACACACACTTCCAAAAGACAGTTGCTGTAATTAATATTTTCAGAGCATTTTGAATAGTTACACATAGTTTTCACGGCTTGTTGTATTTGAGTTATTCCTTCCCTTCCTTGATGTGTAAAGCTCATATAGCATGTATAGTAAACTATATGGACATGTATTGGGACGCAACTGTTTTTTAGGGCCTTGCTTCCAGTGACATCTTAATGCTTCAGAACACCAAGACATTTTGGACAACACCATGCTTCCAACTTTGTGGACACAGTTTGGGGAAGAATCTTTTCTATTCCAGCATGACTGTGTCAAAGTGCACCAAGCAAGGTCCATAAAGACATGGCTGGATGAGTTCAGTGTGGAAGAACTTGACTGACCCACACAGAGCCCTGATGCCTCATCTTTGGGATGAACTGGAACGGAGATTGTAAACCAGGCCTCCAATGTTTCTGGTGTTAACCTGTTGGTGTAATGGACAGGTGTTCCAATACTTTTGTCCATCTATTGTAAATGGAACACAGCGTAAATCACTAATGAAATAACACAGACATAATAAAATAAAACAGACAAAGACAACACAGACACACAAGACCACTTCCTTCAGTTTTGAATTGTTTCTCCAAACAACTTTCTGGTCTTTATCACTCTGGTTTTTATCGTGGGAAGCACATTATAAATTTGATCACATTGTTGTTTTTTATGAAAAGACCATTGTTTACATGTATAGACAGTGTAGACAAATGCTATAGCAGTCACCAGCTTCCATTGAGCCTGATAAGTTAAGGTTTGTCCTCCGTCAGTCGTATATAAAGCAGTGCAAGGGACTGTGTGGTTTGTAAAAGCAATGTAAGGACAAAAGTAGTTATATTATAGTACTTTATATTATATTATATATTGTACAATATAATTATTGTATTGGCTGAAATGTTTAACATAAAAGCATTTTCTTGCTTATTTGTGTTCATGGACAAAATGAAGAAAATAGCAGAGTTAAGTTAATTGTTTTTACTATAAATACACCAGTGTATTGAAACTGATCCGTAACCCTGGTGCAATCATATGCATGTGCTTTTTCTTGCATCACCCAGGTTTCCTAACCAGAGCTGGACGCTTTGAGCTTGAGTAGATCTGGCTCTGAAAGTCTAAACTTATGGGCTATGGAAACTAAAGCCATCCCAGCCATTATGAGGTTGAGATGGCGTGGGGGGGAGGGGGGGGGGGTAAAGTCAGCATCTCCAGGAGACGCTAAGTGCACTTGAGGCTGAAAGTGTATACAGCAATATAGGAGAGAGCAGTTTACAGTAAATGGTCCGTAAAATTTAGCACAGTTCCAAAAACTGTTTTGAAATCTACGGACCTCTAGTGTGTCTTCAAAGTGGTCAACTTAAAGATTAAATATTGACTGTTAAATATACATACGGAAATGATACAAAGACATTGTAAAAACCTTGAAACCTAACCTTAAATAGCATGAATTCTCACTACAGTAAACTCTCCTACAGGAGCAAGTTTAATCTTTGTTCTCTGTCCTTGAAAAAATCACTCTGATTATTGCCCTTACCTGTTAAACCACAGGCAATTTTATGGGGCTAACAACATGTGGGTCAGTTGTAATAGCAGACAGTTGTATCATCCAAATAATATATTATTGATTATATGATTTTATCATACACACCATTTGCCGGGCAATTTTAATATAGTAAGATTTTATTGCCCAAATGATGTACAGTTTTTAATATTAATGGATTGTAATAGTAGATTATATAAAACACTAAAAGTCAATTTTACCGGCCAGCAATCTAGTAGGCACTCACTTAGCCTTTTATGTTAAAACTTAAGAAACATAATAAAGTAATCAATCTATGTCCAATTGCTTTTAAAACTATTATCACAAATATTCTGAGATATTCTGGTATGAAATCCGTTTTTTTGTGTTTTTGGAGTGCACAATAAAGCATTGTGTCTGTGTCTGTGTGTGCTTGCGTGCATGTGTGTGTGTGTGTGTGTGTGTGTGTGTGTGTGTGTGTGTGTGGAGTTGTTCCTTAGCTGTAACATCAGTGTGTTCCTCATGTGAAGTGAAGTGACAGATGAGCAAATCCCAGCCAATTATGCGCACGGATCTCGGCATAGTTCCATTAGCTGCTGGCATGCTGAAGAATTTCCTCATTAATGTTTAAAGCAAGGGGAGATGGAGGAAAGAGAGAAAAGCAGAGGAAACTGGAGAAGAGGATGTGTATCAAATGCTGTAAATAGTGGCTTTGGGAAATGCATCCATTTTCCGTTGTAATATTGGATTTGATCACATTAGTTTGTATACATGTTGGCACCACT
>JBBPCY010000002.1:22462638-22517750 GCA_037974405.1 Brachyalestes nurse | reverse complement strand
GCCCCTAATTCACCATGGGCCAATCCAAATTTCTTCTTCTTCGTCTTCTTCTTCTTCTAATAATAATAATAATAATAATAATAATAATAATTATTATTATTATTATTATTTTTGTTTTTTATTGAGCCTAATATATTTTATATCATACTTTAGATATTTTACCTTGGCCCAAATATCCAACAGGCCTTATTATTATTATTATTATTATAACTGAGCCTAATGTTATATTTTGATACTAAACATTAGACATATTTTAACTTGGCCCTAATTTTAACAGTCAAAAGATATCAACAGGTCTTATTATTACTGAGCAGAACTCTAGGCATATTTTCCTTGTCCCCTAATTTAACACGTGCCAAATAAAAGATGTCATCAGGTCGTATTATTGTTATTATTATTATTATTATTATTATTATTATTACAGAGCCTAATATTATATTTTGATGCTGATCTTTAGGCCCTAATTTGCTCTGAGCCAAACAATCAGACGTTAACAACTTAAAACAGAGCCTAATTTAAAATGGCCCATGTTAATTCAGATGACCTGTTTATGCAAGATTATTGCATTCAGTAGATGCTTTTTACATGTTTGGTAGCAGATATAAAAGACACATAAGCTTACAGATTTGTAGGAGTCTTTTAGAAAACTAGTCTCCCCTCCTTTCACCAACAGAGCAGCCTGGTGGTGATGTCCTTGAAAGTAAATCAATATGTAGCCCCCACACGAACTGTTTTGGATTACTGCTGTCTCATTCATGCCAGAGAGTTCACAGGGTGTTCCCTTTGGAGTGAATGTGAATCCATATTGCTGTGTTTGCCTGAAACTTTTAAATTTGTGGCTGTGGTCATGGTTGATCTCCTCAGAAATGCGAGCCAGGAATGAGTTCTTTTAATCCAGCTTTATTCAGCATGTGTTTGAGAGGAAATGACCAAAAGGCCCTTGATGGAGGAGGACAGGTTACTTTCTCTAATCCACTGAGCCTTACTTCCGCCAGGTCCCTCAGGGTTTCAGCTTCAGACCTGCTTTATGCCAGGGGTCAAAGGTCTCAGGAGAAGCAATGGAGCACTGGTTTGATCATTGATATTAATGAGTTATCTGTCACATTTTGAAACTGGTCGTGCATGCTTTTGAGACTGGGTCGGTGTTTTTAAGGTGCCTGAGTTGGCACAAATATCAGGGGCGAGTGTTGATAATTGATTTATTTATAGAAATGCTAGTTGTTGCTTAATGGTCGCTGTCATGGATGGTTGAACCTTTGTTGCAAATTTGATGATTGAGGCATTTTACTTAGTTAGACTTTCATACTTTCAAAGAAATGTTGAATGTGTAAGCTGTTAACAGCCCAGCTAATATTGTTAGTTATCTGCTTTTTGTGCTTGTAAGCCTTTCAGTGATTAATCTGATTCTTCTGCCCCATTGAAAACTCATAGATCTTAAATTTTCTGACTGCTTGTAAATAGTGGATAGACATTGGTGGTCACTGATCTGCTGTCCTGACTGACCCTGACCTGCTACTTGAATTCTACAATGTAACACAGGGCCATCCTACCAGCCCTAAGGACTAAGAGCCGTATGGTATTTAGGGATGCGTTCTCACAGCACATGATCTGATGTGTGTATTCAATCTACAAAGCATGTAAGGTACAAGCGTAAAGTATTACTTTTCACTTGTTCTTTCAAGTGATGCTAAATATTGCAATTCATGTTGTTAGTCATTACGTAAAGGCCGAGCTAAACAGCCGCAAGTGACGTCTGTTTTTCAAACACTGAGGAAAAAAAACTTAAAATCCCATTTCCTTGTCTCACACGTGCTGCTAAAGCCTCACACATGCAGCAGACCTTTTCCGGTGTAAATCCTTGAGCACCAGCGCTGCTGTGTTAGAAATATGGACAGAAGTTAACACAGTTGGCACTGATAAAGACTTCTAATCCTTCTGACTGTAAACAGCACCTTTAGCAGCGCCATTAGCAACAACTCCCATTCCGACAAATTTCTGTACTGTTCTTCTGTGCAGTGTAATGCAATATGTTTCAGGGTACAGCTACACCAAATATAATTCGTTTGTGATAAATTATTCACAAGCTCATACATACATCCTGTTCAGCTGTAAATTTGGTTTAAATGTTATATAGTCTAATCACAAAGTTTTGTTGCCTTGATCTGTTTCTCTCAGAGTAAAGTAGATTTGAAAAATGAAGTCAACCAGATTTTCTTTAATTTATCCACGTCTTAACAATTTATACATTTATTAAAACATGTCAAAGAGTATCTCACAAAAAGTGGTCACTGGGACATGTTTTTTTTCTACTTATTGCATCTGATAAAACTTTCAATAACATTTCTAGAGAAAGTCAGCAGAGTGTGGCTTAATAGACGGCCTCACTTCAGGTTTGCCTCCTCTCTACTTCCCACCCATGCCAAACCCCTTCAGTGTACCACCGGGTCTTTTCTCTGCTTTCAGTGTAGCTGCGAGAGCCAAAGTCAGTTGTTAAGCAATTGACTGCATTCTGCCACATCCATTTCCATATGAAACAGGCAGCAGCCCACTGCTCTGACAGCAAGGCTGGCCCTGACGCTCTGTACTGCCAGTCTTCCCCCAACACATTCACCCAGACTGCCGGGACGCACCAAAACAAGGCGGCATTGATGAAAGAGGCAGCACCTCTCCCATGGCCCCCAAAAGGCTAGAATGAGATGTTGTGGGGGGATAGTGGCTGGCAAGTGCCATTTTGAGTTTTTTTTTTGAAGACAGGAGGGTAGAAGGATGGAGGAGGATGGGCCAAGGGGGCCTCTTCTTTTTGCCCAGGAAGCTCTACTGTATTCCTCCATTCTGTTATCCATCTCCATAGGCTCCTTTGGCGTGCTGACACTTTCAGTTATAGGGCTGCAGCCCAGCCAGCCGGCCCATTGTGCCATTGTGATTTCACAGTGGGGTCTAAGCCTTTGGGAGGCTTCATTCTAATGAAAATTCCTCCACTGCTGCCCTTTGTGGGCTGGTGGTGGGGCGTCCCCCTTATCTTTCCCCTCAGATAGTTTTGGGGATTCTCGCCTGCTGTGGGTTTAAGTTGGCTAATTAGAAAAGACATGGTCCGAAAAAGGAAGAGGGGGGAGAGTAGAAAAAAAAGAAAACACTAAACCAAACAAAACAGCCCAAGCAAAGACATTAATGAAGGGAAAAAAACCCACATGCCCCTTTAGCAGGACGAAAATTCATTTGCATAATACAAGCCACTCTCCACACAATGACCAGTGAGACAATCACATTGGTGTTCTGTTATTGTTGTCATTCATGCAGTCTCGAGTTCTATTTTTAATTCCTAAATTAAGATGTCCAAATAAAATCCCTCTGGAGCCTCGGGATATGGTGAGGATGGCTGTCAGTGAAGGGTTAATTTTCCCAAGGAAGAAACAGCTCGACACAGGATAGTGCTGTTCAGAAAGCCCACTTCACTTTGCCTGTCACCTTTCCCAGAACTGATACTGTCAGGAAACACTGGCTTTATTTTGAAAGCCCCAACAGATATGTTTCTCTCTTGGCAAAGGTTGGTTGAAGCTGTTAACTTAATGTATAACATACTTAGGTTAGACATAAGCTTGCTGTCTCTGGGGGAGCTCAGCAAAACCTGCCCGTTCAGCTTTTCTGTTTGGTATTTTAAATGATTGACTGTAGTCAGTAATACATCGTAGTTCCTTTAATCAAGAGTGAAACAGGTTTTCTCCAGTACATTAGTGTAGCGTCTATGAGTAAAATTGGAAATGTTCCTCATTCTGTCTTCCACTGTGTGAAGCTGTTGGCAAGATGTTTAAATCCAGTTGTGCGACTTGTGTCAGAGAGTGTGTCCTGCACCCCCTTGACTGTATGTGCCAACTGTCTACCTGTGCATTACAGACGCTGCCGAAACCTCCGGGATCATGTCCTCCTAACAAAGACTGCCTTTGAGCGGGTGGAGGAACAATTTTATCATTAGTAAACTGAGCAGGAAAAAGGCTGGCTTCCCAATTGGCTGCTGAAGGAGTTAAATTGGAAGTCCATTTGGCTGGCACGCTTTAAAAGTGCTGGGTTTGGTGTGGCCTTGTTAATGTGAGTCGGGACCTCTCGATATGAGAAGGCCGTCGCCATGCTTTTAGTGCAGTAGCCCAGGCACTGACCCCACAGCCTGCTGGCGCAGGATAAGGTCTAACTTTAAAGACAGAAAGAAGATTGCAGAAGAAGATAAAGGATGTTTGGAGCAGTGGTTAATTTTTTTAATATTTAATAGATCATGCCTCTAAATGTTATACTAGGTTAGCAGACTATTTGCTGCAGGCTGTTTGCTTTTTGGCTTTAGAACTTTTGTTAACATATTTGCTAACTAATACAAATGTTTTCCCTGTTTCTTTTGTTTACATTGTATTTATTTTATTTTTGTGTTATAACAAAGACAAACCAAGTCATATCAGTCAGATGACCAGAAGCTTCTGGGGGAGACTAAATGTTCAGTGCTGGCGTGACAGTGTGGTCTAATTTAGCTGCTCTTAACACACTCAAATGTATTTATTTAAGATCCCTTCTTTCAGGCTTGTCAAATAATGTAAAAATAATCTTATCATGGCCGTGATTTCTAATAATGTTTGTGAGAGAGTTGTCCATTGCAGTGTCTAAGCTAAGCTTACTGTCCAAATGAATATAATGAATCTGTCCACAATTATAAAGGTATAAAGGTAATTTTTCATATTAAAATTTGTGGTTGCACTTCTAGACATGGAAAGGTGTAGAGACAAAGGTTACTGTCTTCCCACAGACACAAGATTAAGATGCTTTTATAAGCCTTTAAGTTATTAATGAATTCTGAACTCTATGTTTAGGGCTTCTTTGATAACGGCATCTGTTTATTGAGCTAATTTCTTTTACTCAAAGTATCTGTCGTGTGTTTGACCAGAGACAGAGAGAGTGTTTAAAGGTAGCCAGTGATAAGACACATTCATTCACCCACCAACCCCAGCCCTTTAGCCACCTCCCTCCACCTTGCATCTCCCATCGGCTTTTGGAATTTGGGTGTAAGGGCTGCGGTACCACCCGGTACCACTATTTATCCCAATTACATTTCTGACAAGGAACAGCATGCACCATTAATCAGGGTGTAAGTGAGAGACAATCAGAATCGCGCATTCCGTTTTTTCTGAGGCTGCCCTGTCGGAGGGCTCCCCAGCTGAACTATGCTGCCCCAGTCGATATCTCGCCGAGCCCGGCGGGGAAGGTACAGGGGTGGTACCTTATCTCCCAAGATGCCACTCAAAGGCCGAGATCAAAAGGAAGGATTGTGAAGAGAGAAACGAGGGTTGTGTAAGTGTCTGCCGGTCGACTGGCACGCTCTGCTCCGCCGCCTGTCAATGCTCTTAACTGTGTGCTTCATCAATAGCAGCCTTCACCTCCACATACACTTAAAGAGCATTTCTGTGTTTTCATAAGAGGAGGGAAGAGTGCTGTCCATGTTCTGAATGTATGATAACGGGGAGGGAAAGATGTTTAGGGTTTGCTGACGTAGTTCTGCTTTAATGCAATGCATTCCTCAGGAGTACTTTACGAATTCTTAATTCAACTCATTTGCATTTAGCTTCGTGTTTTTTCATAGTGACCCAGTTCTGTTTACAGCTGCTTAGCTTATGTACATAGGAAGTGAAATTTTTTGCTTAGAGTAGCTTACCTCAAGGTAATACCTTAAGGCTGATGAAGCTCTGCTTTTGTGCAAATGCATGCCACAGGGGTGCCTTTCAAATGTAATGCCAAACCATCATTAGCGTTTTGCATTCTTTTGTCTTTTGATTGTGAGCCTTTATTTACTGCTTTTCAGCTTCGTAAAGTGTAGTGAAAGTTTCTGCTTTGAGTATTCCCTTAAATCTTTAACTAATTATTATAATTTAGAGGAAAATTTGCTGGAAAAAGTATGGCCCCACTGTTTCACAAGCAGTTTCTAGGAAATGCCCTTGTTTCTGGCTGTGCAGGTTCAGGGTGTGAGTCGGGCCAGTTCCGCTGTGGGACAGGCAGGTGTATCCCGGCAGGCTGGCGCTGTGACGGCACTGCAGACTGCACAGATGACTCAGATGAGAGCGGCTGCCGTGAGTAAAACTCTTTCACACACACTCACTCACTTAGTCCTGCTATCAAAAGCAGTGATTCGCGTAAATACTGATGTAATGGATATGTCTGGATCTTGTTTAAAGCTGATAAGAGAAGAAGTGACATACAGTGGTTAATGTTTTATTATCTACACTAGAATTGTTCACTAGACAGAAAGTGCGCCAAATAGGCTAGTGTGTGTGAATTCAAGAACTTTATAGGCAGTTTATCTGAAAAGTTGTCCTACTTTTTTTAAAACACTGTAGCTCATTATAAAAGGCAGAATACCTTAAAACAATTCCTAAATGTATAATTAAAATGCTACATTGGCTAAAAATAGCCAATGTAGCTGACTCATTTATACCAAATGTGGTTGAGCCAGGGCATTTTTGGTGGTTCAAGTGTGCACATTTAGTTTATCACTGGAGGAGAAAATGCACAAAAGTGGACAGAATATGGGTAAAATTCAAGCTTCAAGATGGTTGCTACAGTTGTTTTTATCTATTAATTGTACTTATGTCCATTTTAGATGAGCATTCAGCTGTACTTTATTTTTTAGGTGGTTTCTGTACGACTTCTGGCAGCTTTTGCCCCTTGTACAGCTCATGAAGGGTTTGATGAGTTGGACCAGGGGCAATAGCTGTGGGCTCTTGGAAGTCAGATAATGTCAGAGACCATCTAAGAAATTTGAGATTACTACAGTTAGAGGCATGTGTGTGATGCAGTTTGCAGATGATAATGTAATGCCTATAGACTTCCATTACTTGTTAGCTACTATAGCTTCATGGCCCCAGTGCAAAACCTAGAAGCAACTTTTGGACACCATATGTGTCTTGGCTGTTCTACTGCATTTGGGATACGAGGAAATTTGATTCTTGGCCAGACCTTGGCACTTTAGCCTCCTGAAGTAGAATCACTGTGTGAAGTTTATTCCTGCTCTTATGAGTTTGTTAATTAAGCTTCTGCACTTTGTTCTCTCAGCCCAAGCGACCTGTGAGCCGGGTCAGTTCCAGTGTCTGAGTGACGGAGAGTGCATTCCAAACCCCTGGCTGTGTGATGACGAGGAGGACTGTGAAGATGGCTCAGATGAGAGACAGAACTGCCGTATGTTCCTTCTTCCTCTCTCTCTTTCTTATTCTTTTACCTACCCTACATCATGAATTGGCCCCTTTTCTCTGTTTCACTCTTCCGTACTTTTATGCAGCCTGTCCAGTCCAGGTGTAGCCTTGACTATCAGTAATGTAAAAGCATGTAATTTTCCTCACGTAGGTGAAACATGATAGGCCCAGTGTGTGGGCTACAGGTTGAGTGTCTTAAGATGAGGACCACCCAGCACATATATTAAAAATGTCTCCCTTGATCTCTCTGCAGCTGGCAGAACCTGCTCCAGCACACAGTTCAGCTGCACTAATGGGGCCTGCATCCCGGGGGAGTACAGGTGTGACCATCTGCCTGACTGTTCAGATGGGGCGGATGAGAGAAACTGCCGTAAGTTAGCCATCAGAGTGTGTGTGCATGCGTGCATTGTTGGGGGTGGATGCACCCCTCCACTCCAGGCTGCTGTGGCATTTTAATCAATTTGTAAGATTAAGAGGCTCGTTGACTGACAGAAATGGCCACAATATGCTTCTTGTTGTCAGAAGTTGATTGCAGATTCCTTGGTGGATTAGCGTGAAACGTCGTTCAGCTGCTGTTCCATTATTGAGCCAAAAATCTGAGCACACAGCATTGCATGTTATATATTTGTGCAGCCACTTACATTATACTTTAGTGGTATAGCAATTCTATTTTCATTATTGAAAGCTCATCTCAATACCTTTGAAAAAAAATGTCTGTTCACTGTGCTCCATATGTAGCAGTATCATATTACAGAGTCATTATATCTAATTGAAAGACTGAGTGATGGCTGGACTCTCTTTCTCTCTCAGACTACCCAGAGTGCGCGGAGCTGAGGTGTGCTAACGGGGCGTGCTATAACAGGAGCCAGCACTGTGACCAGGTGCTCAACTGCCGAGACGGCTCTGATGAGGCCAACTGCAGTGAGTGTCTGTCTCTGGCAGGGAGTACAGAGTACTCCTACACTGCACAACAGACTGTGGAGCAAAGCTCCAGCTTAGTCCCTGATATCATGAAACTTATACTGCAAGAAAGTAATACCGTAAAAACCATCATTTCCCCCAAATCTACTTCAATATAGTCACTGGTAAATGTAACGAAATGGAAAAACTGAGTTGTATCATATTTATTCAGGGTGTTACAGCCACAGTGTAGCATGTATTTTTTAAAATATCTATAACAAACTGCTTTTTGCTTTGTTCTGTGCAGCACAGCGATGCAGCAGTGGCCGGTTCCAGTGCAGTAATGGAGAGTGTATTCCGCGTGGGTATGTCTGTGACCATGATGATGACTGTGGAGACAGAAGTGATGAACAGAATTGCAGTACGTAGATCACTGTTTTCCTTGCTTTCAGTTTCAGTTCTGTTTGCAGTAAATAGTATTATTGTTTCAATTAACCTCTAAAATCCCAAGGTTTCCATGCTTTCATAACTATAAAACTTACATATTATTTTCATATAAGAATCTTTTACAATAGTAACTGAAACATACGTTTTATGGGTTATAACTAATGTTGGGCAACGATTACATTTTTAATCATGATTAATTGCATGCTTTTCTGCAATTAATCGCAATTAATCGGATTGTTATATGCAAAATTAAATAATTCAGAAGTAGTGTATTGCACACTTGTATTTTTTAAGTATTGCTACATGAACAAAAGTGCAATAAAATTTGGTTTGCAAGCCCTTTAAACAAATAAGGAGCTTTTTAACTGCAGTGTTCCCTTTAACACAATTACACAGCTGCGGTTCAAATATTTTTAAGTCTCAACTTAAGCATTAATGTAATCAAATCAAATATAAAAACATAGCTATTTGCCCCTGCCAGGGCATTCACGTTTTATCTACAAAAACAAGTTCCCCTCCAGAGTCCAGAGCATGGGGGCGGAGCCATTATAGCAGCTGCAAAGGGGTACCAGCTCCATATGAAAGTCTATGTGTCTGAATGCAGTGTCATTAAAGTCCCTGTTGGTGTAATGGTCAGGCATCCTGAAGTAATGGGATACCTGACCCCTGCAAAAACCAGCTGAATTTTAAATGTGCTGGCTCTTATTTGATGCTTTTTTACTCCACAGCTTACCCTACATGTAGAGGCACTTATTTCACTTGCCCCAGTGGTCGCTGTATACACCAGGTCTGGTTATGTGATGGAGAGGACGACTGTGGAGACAATGCTGATGAGAGAGGCTGTGGTGGGTATTTTCTGTAATAAGGAATGCTATTTTATTAGTAATTACTGGGAATTACTTATTATTAGTAATGCAGTAACTGAGGAATATCATATCTAAATGTTGACTCATTTTATTATATTTAGCCCAAAAGTAAATGGAATTGATGGAGCATTTGACTGTGTGAAAAATCTTATGTTAACCTGCAGCCCCTCAGCTGTGGACTGTTGTGTACAGTGAGGGCTCTCATAAGCCATTCATCTCCACTCTGTGGCTGCTGATCATTGAGACTCTTCAGCACTCTTTAAACCTTCTTCAGGTTGCTTTGAATGGCTTGTGCTTTGTAAGACCTCATTTGGAGCACCCGCTGTTCCCATGTGACCCTCTAAGACTGGTTACTTCCCATGATTTAAAACGACACTGTTTTGGCAGATAATAAAGGCAAATCCAGGCTGCTTCTTATCCCATGGCAGATAAGGCTGCTGTCTTTTTTGTAAACCTCATACATTGTTTCTGTTATCTTTTTTATTGACTTTACAGTGCACGGGTTAGTCTAGTGAAAAATAACTGTCACATGTATTTAACATGTGAATACATTGTTTCTTTGTGCTTCATCTTGGTATAAATCACCCTAGGAAATTGGCCTGATAGGTTTTGTGGTATTATATCCTTAGATAATGTCCAGCGTGAGTGTTACCCTGGTGAATGGCCATGTCCCTCATCTGGTGTTTGTATTCCCATGGAGCATCTCTGTGATGAAACACCTCACTGTCCTGATGGGGAAGATGAGACCAACTCAACAGCTGGACGCAACTGCAGTCAGTATTGTTTCATAACAGACAGATATCCTATGGCCCACTCCTATTAAACCATCTTAGTTAACAATACTGTTTTAGTCTTAATATATGACATTTCATGTTTACCCTTTGACTTTTAAAGTCTGCAGGTCCACATTTCAATTCTTACTTCTCAAATCCACATAGCTAGATACAATTTCATAGTTTTTACTGAATAATCCACAGGTATTAGCCTGTAATTAGCCGTGTTTAATTACTGAACAGTGGTTAAGGGGTTATTCTAAACAATTATCCAGCCTGATGACATAAAATGAAGTGTATTTTGCTTTTATTTCCAGGTATCTGGCGCTGTGCATCTTTGAGCTGTGAACATCGCTGTCAGGTGTCTCCTGAAGGTGGTACCTGCTCCTGTCCGTCTGGATATGTGGTCAGCAGCAACAATAGCCGCTCCTGTATTGGTAATATCACCTGTCTCAAGTATAATGAGACCTTATGCAAGTTGCTGAATTCTAACATGTTATAATACTTCCACTGACAGTATAGCATACATGTGTGAAGATTTTGTTTAATTGCATCTTAACTGAAGAAAGAATTCGGTCAGTCCTAAACCGACATGATCAGTGTGTCCTGTGTCTTTTTCATGCTGTCTCCATGGTGCAGACTATGATGAGTGCCAGTTGTGGGGTGTGTGTGATCAGCTGTGTGAGGATCGGATAGGTACCCATCGATGCAGCTGTCAGGAGGGATATGTGCTGGAGCAGCACAGATACTGCAGAGCTAACACATCCTGTGAGTTACTACATATATGACAACTGAAGCTAGAGAGAATGTGCATTGCTTGCTTTCACATGCTAGTTTTTAAAGCATAAGCATAAAGTTGTAAAAGCAGATATAAATGGATGAAAGTAGAGAATTTTTGGGAGTCCATGACTTCATGCATATATAAAATTTCATTTATTTTCTGAACCTAGATTAGTTACATTGTCTAAAAGTTTGTATGCTTTTAGATTATGTATGTTTTAGGTTTTTGCTTTTTAAGTGTAGCATTTTTATGTGAAAAGCCAGCTCTCCTCCCTCAGTCCATCTTTTTCTTGTGTAACTCAGAGTATCTGCTGACTAAGAGCGCTCTCTCGTGCCATACTGAGCACATTCTGAACTACTTTGTATTTACTGATGCCAGTACAGTGTTCCTTTTGTACCATGTATTAAGAGACACTGAAGTTGCTAAGCTTTAATCTCAGTGGTTTCAGCACACGTTAAATGTTTTTGGTATTTGCTGTAAAAAAGCTTTAAATTCACATTTAAATTTATCTAAATGGTTACACAGGGTTACATTTGTATTCAGCCTTAGCTATGCCTGAGTTGCTAGAGCATGTGCAGTGGGTTTTAGAGAGCGGTATGAAGTGGATACCAAAGGAAAGACCCAAATAAACAACACTGGCAAGAGCCCTGCCCCCATTGAATCGTGGCTAGTTTGGCATCAGGCCCAATCATGCCTGATACATCTAGTCACACAGTCTGACTTTGGGGTTGTGCAGACGACATGGGCTCAGTAAAAACAATCCTCTCTGCAAAATGTGGAAGATAGATACAGTGACTTTATTCATTTTCATTCATTTTAACTTGCCAATTGGTATAATTTTTTCATTGCTTCAGAAGCAGCTACAGTTTCAGAACAGCATCTATGCCGTGACTCATCTTTTTTATGTAAGCTAGGCATAACTTTTAAATTGATCTTTCTAATGTTAACAGTTGTCCTAAACATTAATTTGTTAAGTTCTTTCTAGGTCACTATAAATCTCTCTAAGAGAGTCTCAGTTTGATTTAAATACCTTCATTTTATTCGGTATCTCAAGTGTCTCCTACTCAGTCATTCCTTTGGCAGGTTCCGTGAAATTTAGAACTAGATCTGGCTCCACTGCCAACCATCAAGTTTCAAATTATTTGCGTCTCTTGGAGATACACTAGATTATGTAGTCCTATAAACAGGATTTAGCTGAAAAAAAAGTTTAAAAATTGCCTTTGGATTTGGACAGTTTTCCAACTTGTATACTCACCTTGCTGCTTACCTTGCATTGCTGCTTACACTGTTGATTATCATAAAACTGGAATTATTTTCTATCTGTAATGGCACACAATAAAGACACAATTCTGTAGACACCTGCCTCAGTCCCACTCAGTTATGGTGAATTTAGGCTTTTGTGCGGCTACAACTTGTCTTTGGAGAATTTACAAGCTGTGTGGGTGCCTTTAAATGCCTGTGTCAGCAATGGGTGGATATTAAAGTAGCAGAATTAAGTAATTAGAAGGACACAGAAAGTTTACACTGGGGATAACCTTATTAAATTATGTCTCTGCAGCTGGAGTGGCATCCTTGCTCTTTTCGAATGGAAGAGATGTGCTGATTGGAGATATTCATGGCCAAAACTTTCGTACCCTGATTCACACTGAAAACAGGGGAGTTGCAGTAGGAGTGGATTTCCACTACCAACTACAGAGGGTCTTCTGGACAGACACTATTCAAAACAAGGTAATTAAAGTCTTTCTATATACCTGTGTGTCTAAATGTTTCTTAAGCCTATTCAGTTGTTTGTGGTAGAACTCTCCAGACTGATGAACCTGTTGCTCATGGTTTCAGCATCTATGGACCACTCTATGGACTTTTTGGCATCTTGCGGTTTAATGAGTAGTATTTAATAGAGACTTCGAGGTGCCAGCCTTGATGGACTGAGTATGATTGCGGTTACATTTGTTAATAACAATGCTCTTCATTATTCGTACTCTTTTTTGGACATGTACTGATTTTACTGTTTCTCCACACATGCACACACCACTGCACCAGCCAGACTCTTCTCTGATCTCGCCTTCGCACCGTCTGTCTCCAGTGTTTGGCTAAATTTCCATGCAAGACCAGTCCATCAAAACGCGTGTGTGCCAGTGTGATTTCTGCCTCACTTTACCCCTCCCTACTGGAACAAAGCAGTTTTAGAAAAAGCACCCTGGTAACTCCCCCTCCACGAGGATCAGCCGGCCCGATGTTTGTCGATGTGCTCAAGTTGTGAAGGAAGTTGGCCTCCTGACAACGGAAAGAGAATTCTTTGACTGATGCCTGTAGATACTGCTAATACTGTAATGACGGGAGAGCTGCTTGGCTCCTGTATGGCTACGGTCCCAGTGGCTGGATCTGATCTGCAGTGGAGTCCGTGTTTTTCTAATCTTGCAAAGTTTCTGATATGCTGGAAAACGCTTGCATATTTCTGTGCAATTTTATGTAAGCTGAGAACGTCCAACGTGACCATGCAGTATTTGTTTTCTCTGCATCCAGCCTTTTTTATGCATTCCTTGGCCAACTCAAAGGGCTTTGTTCAAGCTCTTGGCTGCTCTTTGGTTTTAACCCCAGCCATAGAGCTGAAAAGCAGGGACATACCAAGAGCTGGGGGTCTGCGATTAGTACCGCAACTCGAAGGAATGCCAGCAGCCTCCAAGCAGGGGGTCTGTGAGCGAGCCAAAGCAGCAGACTTCTTCTACAGCTTATGTTTCCGTTAAACGGGTCAACTGAGAATCCTACTCTCTAGGACGTCTGTGTTTGGTTTCCAAAGAGCAAGGCCTGCAAAGAGCAGTGGTGCTTTAGCTTGTGTTATAATGCCAAGTGGTCCACCCTGAGAAACTGGTGCCATCTTGAAATCAGTAGGGCAGTGGTTTCACAGTACTGCCCCTGTGGCACCGCCTAAATGCTACTGGACAGATAAGCTAACTGGATACACATGGAACCAGAAACCCAGTTGTGATTATTAAAAAGAGAGGATATCCTGTATATTTTGACGTTGCTTGAAATTTTATATATTTTCTTTTTCACTTATCGTATGCCCTCCGGAACTGTTCCCACCTTGCTAAAAAGAATTGAAAGACTTGTTATTGAAAATAAAAAATATATTTACTATCTGTTTTTGAGGGAGTTAAGTCTGAGAATAAAGCACCCATTAGTAAAATTATTTTTTAACTGTACAGTATTATTTTAAAACTGTCGGGATCTCAAGAATCTTGAAGTAAGGGAATGTAAATAAAGTTTGATCCCACACATATTAAATTAAGTTGGCCTTTTTTAAGCAGGCATCAATAATTCTGTCTCACGTAATTTTTTTCGCTGAGGTATAAAAATTACGTGAGACAGGGCTCAAATCCTCTAGTCATCCATAACCATGGTAAAGATTCAAGAGGATTCTGTTGCATTAATGTGAAAATGTGGTGTCACCATGTCTCCATGTCCATCATAAGACGTCATCTCTATGCTTGTTATGCAAACTGCTTGTTATGCCAGAAAGAAGCCTTTCCTATGTTTTCATCAAAATTGTGGCATAAAGACATAACATTCGATAAACAGAGGAGAATTTTTATCAGCCTTCTTCACTCAAATTACTGGAGTGCACTATGTCAAGACTTTGAACGCGTAAGTACTGAATAGCTTTTCTACTTTTAATAAAGAATCATTCTATTTGTTGCCCAGGTGTTTTCAGTGGACATGGATGGGTCACATTTACAAGTGATCCTCAATGTATCGGTTGACTATCCTGAGAACCTGGCCGTGGACTGGGTGAACAATAAACTTTATGTGGTAGAGGCCAGTGTCAACCGAATTGACATGGTGGACTTTGACGGGAACAATCGTGTCACTCTCATCGCAGAGAACCTGGGAAACCCAAGGGGACTGGCCTTAGACCCAACTGTTGGGTGAGTAATTTAAAAACAGGACTACTGCAGCTCAGATAGCTGAGGCAGTTTCTACAGTGCAAATTGTACACCAAGAGTTATACGAAGCATGAAACTCTCATCACGTGCTAAACCACATAGTCAAAATTGCTAATGTTAGACAGATGAGGTGTTTAGCTTCTGGTGTGTTTCATATGTTATGCTTCACCATCTCACACAGGAGCAGAGTGAAAGAATGACTTTACTTAATACCCAAATGCAGTGAGCAAAAATGTAATAAGCAAGTGCTTCATCTTTCATTAATCCTCATTGTTAGTATTACTTATTTAGGACCAGCAGCCCCAAAGTTCTAATCTTGTAAAAGAAACCAAAAACAGGTCTCAGATCAGCTTAAAAGGGTATCTCCCATTGGCACCTCTTCTGTCGTCCTCTGTCTTCCCTAAGCAGAACAAAGTAGTTAGTTAGAGAGCTGGAGAGCTATATACTATACTACTGTAAAGGATTAGCTGGAAGTAATAAGAAAATAGGAGATGCACTGAAACCCAATATGGAACCTGGGCCAGACAGATCCTGCAAAATTAGGAAGTGACAGTTAATGTACACAAATGCAATACTTTTGATGAAAGTGCTTGGGTGTTCATTTCAAACGCAGTATGCTTTTTTCCCTGCAGGATTTACTGACTCCTTTAAAAATGAAAGCTAAAGTATACGTAGTGTCCAGTGACTTGTCCCATAATGAGATTTTTCAGGAGCAATCTGTATGCAATGCCCAAGTAAAAATGAAAGCTAAAGTATAGGTAGTGTCTAGTGACTTGGATCTTGTCCCATAATGAGATTTTTTGGGTGAGATCTGTATGCAATGTCTAGGCTTGACAAAAGGTTCTTTTTGTACTGTAATGTGATTGCATAGTTTAAAGATTAGATCTCTTATATCTTGAAAGAGGGAAAGAAGACTATGTCCTTTATATTTTGCTCTAGGTATCTTTTCTTCACTGACTGGGACACTCTGAATGGTGAACCTGGTCTGGAGAGGGCATTCATGGATGGAACCAACCGCTATGGTATTATTAGATCCAAACTGGGCTGGCCTGCTGGGATCACCCTGGACATTGATGCCAAGAGAGTGTACTGGGTGGACAGTCGCTATGACTACATAGAAACGGCCACTTACGATGGTCTACACAGGTGTGCGAGCAAGCTTCCTAGTGTAGTTTTATCCAGATGTGCCTTGTTCTGTGCCTAATATTAATCAGTAGGTGTCTGCTTATCGTCTACTGTCTCTGGGCATCCGTCTCTGAGATTTAGATAAGCCTTTATTTCACTCTATAACATCTTTCATAATAAATTATAATAATTGGAATATTTAGTGATGAACTACTGTTTGTCCTGGAGTTGAATAATTGAAGCCATTGTCTAATTGTTTTGAAGGAAAACAGTAGTGCATGGAGGCTCAGTGATACCTCACCCATTTGGCATCAGTCTGTTTGAGCACTCTGTGTATTACACTGATTGGACCAAGATGGCTGTCATGAAAGCGAACAAGTTCAGTGACAGCAACCCACAAGTACTTTTTTCAACCACTCAGACTCCACATGGTGTGGCTGTGGTTCATGCCTTCAGGCAGCCCTATGGTAAGCCAGTTAGTACAATTTGTTATGAAATAATACATAATATTAAAGCATTGTAGCCGACTAAAGGACAAATGATTTTATTCGTTTTTGTGTGTGTGTCATCTAACAAAGATCTGTATTCACAATTTAGAAATGCTAGTGTAATTGATCGTCTTTGGCTTAAGCGAGTGTGCTACAGAAATTGTCAGTGTTAATGTATGTAGTTATTGTTGTGTGTGTTTTGTTGACAGTAAGTAACCCATGTGGGACGAACCGTGGAGGCTGTGAGCAAATCTGTGTGTTGAGTCACAGAACAGACAACGGTGGTCTGGGATATCGCTGCAGGTGCCGCATGGGTTATGACTTGCACGCTGATGGCAAGAGATGTGTGGGTAAGACAGTTAATGAATGACGGCTATCATTCTACTCTATTCAGCTCTCTGTGTTGAAAGTGGAACTTTCTTTCCGTTTCACAATACATGTAACATTTTTCCCACGTAATAAGGTAAACAACAAACTTTTGCTTATATTGTGCAGCATGTATTTTCTTTGGGTTTCTCTTATGTGGGGTGACATTAGGCATTTGATATTATTATGCCTTGCCCTGTGCCTTGTCTTGCAGCTGTGAGGCAGTTCCTGCTCTTTTCCAGTCAGCTGGCAGTTAGAGGAATCCCCTTTAACCTCTCCTCTCAGGAAGATGTCATCCTACCTGTCACTGGGACTCCATCATACTTTGTTGGAGTGGACTTTAGTGCAGAGGATAATTCTATCTTTTTCTCCGACACTTCTAAGGACATTATCTACAAACAGAAAGTGGATGGGACAGGTAATATATCTTCTTTTTGTACGTGAAGTAATGTGCTGAACACAGAATGGATATGAGTATTGGCTCATAGATCTTCCATTCTATTTCCAGAGAGATTTTTGATTCACTTTTTGGAAAACCCAGAAACATTTTCCAGCTTAGCCACCTTTACCCAAGGTTGACAATCATTGCTCGCTAATTTTAGTCACAAACACATCATTTTCATTTTTGTTTATTTCTCTAGTATCATTTTGCCTGCATGACCAAAGCTACAGAATTTAAAGCTGCAGAGCTGGAACACAGTTTAGGAGAGTCTACTGGTGCGTTGTCAGGGAGAGGAGAGTAAAGCCAGGCTTAAACAGACCATGTTCCAGTCAAGTAAACCTTGCTTGTCCTTTTTAATCTGGCCAGAGAGAGAGATTCTTGCAGCCAATCGGGTAGAAGGCGTGGAGGATCTGGCTTATGACTGGATATCAAAGAATCTGTACTGGACTGATCCACGCTACAGGAGCATATCGGTCATGAAAGTGGCAGATAAGTCCAGAAGAGCTATTGTACGCAACCTGAACAACCCAAGATCAATAGTTGTGCATCCAATGGTTGGGTGAGTTAAACCCTTAATTCGCCAGACTCTGCCAGGTCCATATTTTTATTGCACACTTCTATAACCCATACATAAATTAGCTGGTTTACAGTTACTGAGCAATAAGCTTTAGAGAGAAATGGGCCAATGATTTTAAGGGGTTAAAATGTGTTAAGCTTAGCTGACTGGTGTACGCGGACACTCTGTTTGCTAGTATTATTTTATAAATAAAATAAGAAATGTCTTCATTTTTGAAGACATTGCAATACTCCTACAGGTTAATTTCCTATTGCATTTATGTAATTTGATATTGTAAACTTCAAAGCAAAACATACAACCTCAGGTATCTCCAAGAGAAAAGATAGACTGTGATCTTGGGTGAGAAATCACAGCCATGTTCAAATGTCAACTGAAAACACAAATCAGTGAGCAGGTCCGAGCCAGGAACAACGCTCAGGGGGCCTCACTTTCACCTTAGCTCTCTGTTTCCCTAAGACCATGAAAAAGCGTTAGCAATCTGGGCACTTGTATCCAGTCACACCTACCATAATGCAGGAGGTGCCCACCCATTCATAGATTGTTCCTACTTTGAACCCAGAGCAGATAAAGGGACTCTTTATGCACTGCTAGTGGGACATTTCCAATAGCTTCAAAGTCATAAGGCCTCTGGGCCCAAGAGGCTAGATTAGTGCTGCATGAAGGCTGGTATTGTAGTGCCTGCTAAGAACTTGGCCTAAGAAAGAAAACCCTACAGAGTTCTTGAATAAACTGTCGATACCTTTTTGTTTATAAATAAAAACCTTGCTGACAGTCTTGAAAAGCATCCCTGCAGATAAACGGTTGGTAGGTGTGGGAGTTGTAAAGGGATGGAAAAGCATGTGATTATGTTTTTATTTCTACATATGTTTAGATTTGCCTGTATGTATGTATGCTTGACAGTTTCCTTTTCTGGACTGACTGGTACCGTCCAGCAAAGATTATGAGATCCTGGTGCGATGGGTCACATGCTCAGTCAATTGTAAATACCACTCTTGGATGGCCTAATGGCCTAGCCATCGACTGGAGGTAAGCACATTCCAACGCCTCTCATGATTTGCATAAATATACCATTTCAATGCATCATCCAGGCATGATGATAATACCAAATAGCAAAAAATCTACAGGTGGTTAATTCATAAAAAAACAGTCCTTTATTAAGCCTTACATTTTCATCACATGGCCTGCTGAACATTTATTGTTTATTCATCTGAAATCAAGCTAATCTCCTTTGACACCATCATAATTCTATTTATCAGAACGTCATCTTAATGCTCCCTCCCCTCTTGCCGCTTCTCCCCAGTTCCATGCGTTTGTATTGGGTGGATGCCTTCTTTGATAAGATCGAGCACAGTACTTTTGATGGCCAAAACAGATTGTCATTGGATCGGATCACTCAGATATCCCATCCATTTGGACTTACTATTTTTGGAGGTGGGTCAAGGTTTTCTTAATCATTTACACCCTTGTATGTAGTAGCAGCGCTTTGGGATTTTCACAGTTTTCAATATCACAGCAATTGCCTGAGAAAAAGAGTTTTTAGAGAACCTACTCATAATTTCTATCGCTATTATATTGTTCCCTAACCTGCTTAATTCTGCTGATGGAAGACAACAGTCTGTGCAAATATTCAGGTTTCTTTGGCAGTGGGTAAAGAATCTGAGGTCAGAGATCATAGACTGTCACAGACCCAGACTCTGTGATAAGTATATGTGTCTGTCGCAGGCTATGCATACTTTACTGACTGGCGTCTAGGGGGGATTGTCCGTGTTCGCAAAACGGACGGTGGAGAGATGGTGATTATCCGACGAGGGATCAGCCACATTATGCATGTCAAATCTTTCAACGCTGACTTGCAAACTGGTAAGAGGTGCTTTCATCTGTTCACTCATCTACTCTACTCATTTCTTCTGTCTCTTACTCTTAATCTTTCCCTCTTCCCTTTAGTACATCTGAAGCTCAGTACATCCAGTCTTTTCCAAAATATCTTAAATTTAGTCCGAATTATTGACCGAAATGGATGTGCTTGGAAGCTCGGTGTATATGTATACACATGCTAAACCACAGTTTCACATTTTTCATTTTTGAGTTTTGTAAAGTATTAACCCAATCCCCATTTTTATGTTTTTGCTATTTTTTTCACTCCACTAGGTTCTAACTTCTGTAATAGACCATCGAACCCTAATGGAGACTGCAGTCACTTTTGTTTCCCTGCACCTTATTCCCAGCGTGTGTGTGGCTGCCCATATGGAATGAAGCTGGCCCCCAATCAGCAGACCTGCCTTGATGATCCATCCAATGAGCCCCCAACGCTGCAGTGCGGCTCCAACTCTTTCTCCTGCTCTAATGGAAGATGTGTTCCTCAGAGCTATCAGTGTGATGGTGTGGATGACTGTCATGACAACAGTGATGAGGCCCACTGTGGAGCAAACAGTAATATATATTTACTCTTTATATTACAATTTTTTAGTAAACTCTAAGCTCAGGAGAATGCCTCTCTAACATTAATTTACCAACCAGCCGGAGATACATTAACTTTGGGAATTTCTCCTTCAATTCATTAATATCTGCCCCTAGAGCAATGCATGCGTATTTGAAATAGTAGAATGTGCTTGCATGTGGAGTTTTCTATCACTATAGTAGTATACTTTATTGTTGTATAGTTTCTGAGTATGTTTGCACAGGTTCAGAGAGGAATTTGGATTTCTAGAGACTTATTTAGCAGGACTGAATATATAACTGATGTATGTGGAATCTTTTAATACATTGATTTGGGTAGTTAGGGTTAGGGTTAGGGTTTTTTGGCACAAAAAAATATGAATTGAATTTTCTGCTTTGACACATAATGTCCTTTACATGTAAAAAATAATGCGACATAATCAGATTATTAAAAGGCTGAAATAAAATACCTTGTTAAATTTCAGATTTTCAGTACTTTTCTGTTTTGCTTTTTTGCCTATGAGTTAACAATATTTCTTTCTCCTCTCATTCAGACAACACCTGCTCCTCCACAGCCTTCACCTGTGCCAATCAGCACTGTGTGCCCAGGAACTGGCGCTGCGATGGCCACAATGACTGTTTTGATGGCAGTGATGAGAGAGAATGTCCTACTCAGACCCCTGGCACATGCCAGGCTGACCAGTTCAGCTGTGCCAACCACCGCTGCATCCCACGCACTTGGCTCTGCGACACAGATAATGACTGCGGCGATGGCTCCGATGAAACTAACTGCGGTAAGAAAAATTCTGCGATGTCTAATGATTTTCAGAACGTCTGTCTTCCTAATTGCTTTGTTTTTCATTGGTAGATTCTATAGGGACATGCCACCCAGGTCAGTTCCAGTGTCCTGACCACCGCTGTATTGACCCAGCCTACGTGTGTGATGGAGACAGAGACTGTGTAGACGGGGCAGATGAGCAGGGCTGTGGTAAGAGTCATTCTGCTGCCTTCAAGATGTTAAATTTAACTCTTTCTCCAGTTTTCAGACTAATCTCTGTCTGCCAAATTTGTACCATGTCATCTGTCAGCTAGGACTGTAAATGTGCCAGAGTGAGCCCAGAATTCTACTGTACATCTGTTGTCTCTGGCCAGACGTTAAGAGGCACTCTGAAATAGCTTACATTAATCAAAAACATAAGTATGTCTATGCATATGCAGGTGTTACAATCCAGATTATGCACACACAGCTGGGTATACAATGAGCAAATCATTAATGAATTCATTTAGTTCATATAGCACCACTAAAAGATTACTGGTGTTGAATTGTACATGTTTTTTCTTTCTTTCCATGATCTGTGAATCTACTGCAGTTTACAACTGCACTGGCTATGAGTTTAAATGTGCTAATGGACATCAGTGTGTCAACTCCTACTACCGCTGTGATGGGGTTTTTGACTGCAATGATCGCTCTGATGAATCTGGATGTCGTGAGTGTCATTTTTTGTCATAGGTGAACAATTGTTGGATGGATGTAAAATTGTAAAATACTGTAATTTAGCCTTTGGAACAGTGAAGTAACAGCCTTTAACTTACTACTATTATAACCTTTGACCATGCAGCCACTAGACCACCAGGCATGTGCCACCATGAGAGCGAGTTCCAATGCCAGTCAGATGGCAGCTGTATACCGGCTGCATGGGAGTGTGATGGCCACCCTGACTGCACAGATGGTTCGGATGAGCACCATGCCTGCCCCCCACGGACCTGCCCCACCTCGCTATTCCGCTGTGATAACGGCAACTGTGTGTTTACCAGCTGGCTGTGTGATGGTGACAATGACTGTCGGGACGGCAGTGATGAACGCGACTGTCCCACACCCCCATTCCGCTGCCCCAGCTGGCAGTGGCAGTGCCCCGGCCACAGTGTGTGTGTCAATCTCAGCAGAGTGTGTGATAATACTCCTGACTGCCCAAATGGAGCGGATGAGTCGCCACTTTGCAGTAAGTGATGACTTTTCTGTTCTCTGAACTCTGAGGAGAGATTGTCCACTAAGACCAGCCAGCCCAGTCCTTTATATAGAATTTAGTTACAGAATAACTGAAAGTAGATCTTATGTGCAGCACCAGACTCTTTACCAGACTCAGGTCTCTTTATTATTTATTGCTTTTTTCATGTCCTACAATTTTTATGAACAGTTTCAGGTGTTTTTATCAATCAGAAATGTTTATGTTCATGAAAGCAGAGGCTAACAGGCTGCAGTTGCTCCAGAAGGATTTTAGAAACCCATTTAAAACCCCCGTTTACCTATGCTATAAAATCTTAATCCTATAAGGTTTTTTTCAATGGAATATGCATTTGTATGTCTATTGTTTTCTTCTTTTTGGTCAAATAATGAACTCAAAATGAAGTTGAAATTAATGTTTATTTTGTCATTCTGCTATTCTTGCCTGTGCTATGTATTATGCGTTATTGAATTAAGACTTCAATATGAGAAATCTCATGTTTCAAATCATGCATGTGCGGCTCTGATCTAGTAATTAACTTTTAAAGTGATCTGTGATTTCCCTTTTCCATGCTCCCCTCACTGTTCTCAGATGAGCCTTTACCAGGTAGGCCATTTCCTCAATCATCCACAGTCCTCTGCATGTAGCACTGATTTACCCCAATGTCTGCCTTACCATGCTCACTAACTGTCCAATTCTAGACAGAATGTCATTAAATCTGCAATCGTTTGTAGAATAGAGTGAAAAAGTGAGTAGAGCAGTGTCTAATACGTAGTCTCAAATACTACAGGATCTTAATGCTTGGTAGTTTACATAGTTGTATTGGAAGAACTAGAACATTACAGAAATGTGACAGCATAATGAGTGTTCCAGATCTACAGTAGGTAATGCTGACAATGCAGTGCATACTTTGAAGACATTTTAATTTTTATTTTCTTTCTTTCCTTCAGATCAAGAGAGTTGTTCAGACAACAATGCGGGTTGCACTCATGGATGTATTCAGGGTCCATTTGGGGCTCAGTGCACGTGTCCAATGGGCTATCAGCTAAGCAATGACTCAAAGACATGTGAAGATATAAACGAGTGTGATCCACCTGGACTGTGCAGCCAGCATTGTTTTAATGAGAGAGGCTCTTTCCGCTGCCACTGCCAGGAAGGATATACGCTTGAGACAGATGGACGGACCTGCAAGGCCTCAGGTGTGTATATGTATGTGTGTGTGTGTGTGTGTGTGTGTGTGTGGTTTTTGTGCAAATATTGAGAATAAAATGTCATGTATTTGTAGGAAAGCCAGAGGAACATGAGACAACAACATGCTCCTTACTTTGTAATGTGCTTTTTACAAAAGTTACGTTTTATTTTTTTATTTAAAGAGTAAACACATTGTTTTGCCGAAGTGTTGGAGTAACACCCTTTTGTTCTCTGCTACTTAACATTGCTGCAACCATGCCATAAACACATGGAAGATGCTGTCACCAGGTTCATATGCAGTCACCAGTTTGTTCAGTAATATAACAGTATCATGTTCCTGTTACTACATGCTAATTTAGGGGCGTGGCATTAAACATTATGTAATTATCCATAATGGGAACATTATGTTAATGGATATTATCTGTCTTGACAACTCAATATATGACATGACATGTTTGTGACATGGTTATATCAACATAATGTTGCAGAGTAAAGTTTAACTAGTTTTGATTATGGTTAGATTTAGAATGAGGCTTATGAATTTCTCATAACATGTAGTAAGTTATGTATAAGACATATGCATTACCCCACATACTGATACAATATGAAAACAAAAGAAGGAAAGAGAGGAATGTTGTACTATATACCAAAACCATAGAACGAAACATCTGCACCCATCCTTGGTTGAGTTTTCCCATTTCCTTGGGATGAAATGTCTGCAGCTGAAATCAGATAGACATGCTCATAGTTTTGTGATGTGTGATGATGATAGGATAAGAATTGGCCAAGTGGAGCCATGTGAGAGGAGCTGCTGTCTTTCTGCTGGTGCCTCCCTCTCTCTGCCCTCTGGTCGGATTACTGCAGATAAGACAAATAACATATATGTCAGTCACAAACTTTCGCATGGGGTAATTAGGTCTTAATAACCAGACAAAGGCTTGTTTATGAGCCGCACTACTGACATGGACCCATCCACTACAGAGATAACCTGCTGAAAAATGCTGTCATTTGATATACCTTCTTTTTTTCTGACCACGATTCTACCACAGTACTCCTTTTTTGTGCTTCTACAGGGATGTCCAGAGACTTCGTTCATTGTCTTTAGTAGTTTGTAACTATTAGTCTGATAACTGGAACATTCTGAAAAAAAAGTGTTTTTCTTTGCCTCACAGAGATGTTTATTTTCACAATCTCACAGGATCTCGAGAAGTAATTCTTCTGGTGGCCAGTCGTAATCAGATCATATCTGATGACATAATCTCTCAGCCTAATGTGGTCCGCTCCCTTGTCCGAGATGGCCGTAACATCGTGGCGGTGGATTTTGACTCGACGACGGACCGTGTGTACTGGTCTGACACCACCCAGGACAGAATATGGAGTGCACATAAGAATGGCAGTGACAGAACCGTGGTAATGAAAGCTGCTATTTACAAGAAAAATGGACATGGTCATAAACATATACCTTTGCTTTCAGAATCCTGTACATTCTACACTCAAAAAGTGTTCTATATAGTATCAAAAAAGATTAAGTATTGCATGATAATTGCAGAATCATTTTTTGGGAAATGTAAAACTTTTAAAAATCTTTTTTGCAGCTGTGATTCAGCAAGCCCCATATGGTCCTTTTTTAGATCTCATGGTACTATCTATAACCATTACCTTTTCTACAGAACCACTGAATGAACACTTTTTAAGGCTGTAGTTATTCAGCCAAATTTAGCATTTTCCTACATGTTATATTGTACACTTGACAACCTCTCTTTACACTCGCAGATTTTTGACAGTGGTGTGACAGTCACTGAGAGCCTCGCAGTTGACTGGGTGGGTAGAAACTTGTACTGGACAGACTATGTTCTGGAGACCGTGGAGGTGGCCAAACTGGATGGTTCCCATAGAACAGTGCTTGTTAGTCAGAATGTCTCAAATCCGAGGGGCCTTGTGCTGGATCCCAGGAATGGGTAAGCTCAATGATTCACAGGCACACTCCTCAAACCTACAAACCTACAGAGCTAGTAAAAGAAAGGATGGAATTACACACCATTATCAACCTTTCCATCCTTTTCTTGCGAGGTTGTGCAAACGTCACAGAATTATGACAAAAATGCTATTCAACCTAATAAGAAAATGTAATTCATTTTTCTTAAAATGCCTAAATGTAGAAAACGTTATTCATTTCTAATGATATTTATTTTGCATGAGAGGTCACTTCATTAGGACAGAATGGATATCATTTTTGAGCTAAATGAAAGCATGGTGGCTACTTGTTGTTTGCAGCCTACTTCGTTTAGATTAACTCTAACAACATAGTCCTGGCTGGTAGTGCAGCATGTTCAACACTATGAATGTAGCAAAAATATAGTGATCAGATGTGAAAAGTGAATGTAATTTCCCATTAGTCTGAGTTTGCCAAAATTATGTGACTTGGGACTGAGTGTCATTTAGGATGAATGTGTGAAACCTATTTTCTAGTTTTGTCTGGGTTTCAGTGTTCATCTCATGTTTTGGACGGACTGGGGAAGAAACCCTCGCATTGAGAGAGCCAGCATGGATGGCAAGCTAAGGACCACCATCATCAGCAACAAGCTCTACTGGCCCAATGGTCTGACCATAGACTATCCCAACAGTCTGCTCTACTTTGCTGATGCTTACCTGGACTTCGTTGACTACTGTGATTACAGTGGAAACAACAGGAGACAAGTTTTGGCTAGTGACCTGGTGAGACATTTTTTTACATTACTGATTCATGTGCAATTATTTATGCCCTTAACCCATGTGAATAAAATTCACCTCTTGTTTTTCAATAAAAAGGTACTGCAACACCCCCACGCAATTACCATTTTTGAGGATTTTGTCTATTGGACCGACAGATATGTCAATCGTGTGATCCGGGCCAACAAATGGCACGGAGAGAACCAGACGGTGATGCTGTATAACCTGCCCCAGCCCATGGGTCTGGTGGCAATGCATCCAGCCAGACAGCCATCAGGTACAGCTTAGCATTTTCAGCAGCTCTTCCTTTCCAAAACATCGCTGTTCAAGTTGCATTACACGAGTGCAGAAACCACTGGATTATTGGGTTTTACGATGGGTGGGGCTTTATTCTGGCTAATAGCTAGTAGATGACCAATCACATTTCATATTTGATGTGTAAATTATTCAATTACTGTTAAAAAGAGGTTTGGCATAATCACCTATGTTTTATGCTTTTTAAAATGTTCTCATTTGATTTGTCTCTTCTGATTACATTTTGTTCTTGTGAAGGTGACAACCCATGTGCAGTGAGCCCCTGCACCCACATCTGCCTTCTGTCTGCAGTTGGCCCCAGGTTTTACTCCTGTGCCTGTCCTGCTGGTTGGACTCTGGCAGCTGACCAGTTTACTTGTGCCAGAGGTATGACATACCTCAAACAAATTATAATTTTTTTCAACATTACTTATTTTTTATGCTTCTCTGTTTCTTTTAAATATACCATGCATTTCACAGGTTAATTATTACAGTGACATCATAATGTATGGTAGCATTGTTAAGCCTACCTGATATTAGCCTGTACTGACATTTATAAAATCTTATTCCAAAAACTCATTACTGTCATTACACTTACAATAAATGCCTATTGGAATCAACAATTAGATATGTTAATATAGTATTATGTAAATTGTTGTTATTCAGTACTTACATAGGTGTATTGTGTGTGTCATAATAGTAACACTTTACAGAAGGGTACCATTCATAGGGCTCTATGAATGCTACCCTTCAGTAAAGTGTTACTGGTATTATTTTCTTATGAAAGTTTAAGAAAGCTGGAAAGAGGAATATTACTTCTCATTTTGTATTATGTTTTTTATGTGTACATTTTTTTCTCTATAAGAATAGTGCTGTGTCTTTTACTTTGGCCTGACTTCAGTTAATCTCCTTCTCACTGACTGAATGAAGTATTGCTCCTTGACATAGGATATGTACTGGGTTTCAGGAGAAGACAATCTTGTCAACAGCATCCCATTTTCAGTTTACTCCATAATCTCTCCTTCTCTGAGGGCAAATATTTACGATCATGAAAGCTCTTAGCTCAGCTTATGGTTATGGTTGAGCACGGACAAGAGAGCTTTAATCTTAAATCCAGAGGGTCCTCTTTAGGGCAACCATCCAGCCACTCTCAGGTTTCAGCTTTTGTCAGCAATGTTAGGCACATTTTCCCCTAAGAGATGAATGATTATCCCAAAAAGAGAATCAGCGAGTGCCCAGTGATCTCAATCTCTGATGACACAGCAGAACATTCTCACTGTAGAGAAAGTAAAAAAAACTCACAGGTTTCTTTGAACACCGTCCAGCTTTATGAAATGTTATAGTCAGCTATGTTAGCTCATAAAACCATCAATATGTCATTATGTATTAATTCACATTTCACTGCACTTCATAAATGTGTGACAAAACTGCTGGATGACATGGTCTTGGCATAATATTGTCCTACAGTGGATGATCCCTTCCTGGTGGTTGTTAGGGACAGCATCATTTATGGTATATCCCTCAACCCAGAAGATAAGAGCAATGATGCCATGGTACCTGTTGCTGGGCTGCAGAATGGATACGATGTGGACTTTGATGATACTGAACAGATGATCTACTGGGTTGAGCACCCTGTAAGCATATGAAAATTCATAGATAAGCCATCGCTTGATTAGAGTTATAAATGGTAGTTTTCATTTAATTAAAAGTTAGTTGTCAGTTTTGTGGAAAATGATTACATTATTTTGTGGGTTTTTTAATCATTTTGTGGGTTCTTAAATTATTTTGTATGTTCTTAAATAATCATTTACTGATTTTTTTCCCATTAACTGGCAAACCAAAATTTCTCTATACAGGGGGAGATTCACAGGGTTAAGGCAGATGGCACGAACAGGACTGAGTTTGCTCCAGCTGCTATCTTGGGATCTCCAGTGGGTTTGGCGCTTGACTGGATGTCTCAAAATCTATACTACACCAACCCATCCACACAGTCTATAGAGGTGAGGTAACCCCTGCACCTTACAGTCAGGCACACTGCAATTCTTCGCTTGATGTTTGTAAATCTGAGGGCCTTGAACTTACAGACAAAAAATTACAGACAAAAAACAGAATCAGACTCACAACAGAATTAAGTATAGCTATATATAATTTTTTTTATCCTGTAAATGTTTTTTTTGCAATTGTTAATTTAGGTACTGAAGCTGAAAGGTGATGTGCAGTACAGGAAGACTCTTCTCACTAACAATGGTACCCCGACAGGGGCAGGCACCCCAGTTGGCATAGCAGTGGACCCGGCACGTGGGTAAGCCCCAGTTTAGCAGTGACCTGGCACAAAGGCTGATCCCTTCATTCATTGAACTTCATCACGCTGAATTCACACAGTCCACCTAGCACTCTAAACCCCACTACTGCAAATCCCTGCACTTCAGAATTTCAATTCTAAGAGTGCCATGAAGTCAAAAACATTAAATAACAGTTTAGCAGTCATTCTAAAAGTTGTGTTTAATAAGAAGCATATACACACCACTTTACCATCCCTGTTTACCCCTTAAACTGTAGGCTTATTATACTGTGATTCATCTTGAGACTTAATGTTCAATAACTACTTTGAAACTACTTTTTTGTTACTGAGAGTGAGAAATTAAAATGAGTTATTGCATACAGGACCTTACAAAAATATTAGAAGTACTAACCCTGCACTTACACTCACTGGACACTATGTAAGTGGAAAATTACAGGCTGCAGGTCACCTGCTGTCATTCAAAGTTTGTTAATTACTCTCTATATCATTCTTCATTAGACAGTTTCTGTTTTCGGTTAATAGGATTATTTGGGTGGTAGAACATTCCCAGCAGTGATGTGATGCTGGCATAGTAGTAGTAATACATGTGTTTGTGTGGTGTGTCAGGGACGGTGACTTTGCTAGAGTTTTTACACATGTAGGTGTCAGTGTTAGGTTGAGAGTGGCTGCCACAAGGCTTATATCCATCACTGAGTTGTAGGTGTTCCTAATAAACTGGTGGATGAATGTAGCATCATGTTAACCTCACCTAATTTTTCTCAGACTAGGATGGTCCTGGACAGCATTGTCCTTTCAAAAGAAAATCTCTATTGAGAATGCTTCGTAGTCCAGGATTAGGCTTAATCCCTGTCTGGGACTCATGTGTTTTAATATGTAGGTATTCTGTACCTTGTTTTGTGTTACAGGAAGATGTACTGGACAGATCAAGGGACGGAGAGTGGCGTTCCAGCCAAGGTGGCATGTGCAGACATGGACGGGTCTAACTCAGTTACCCTCTTCACTAACAACCTGGATCATGTGGAGTTTATCACAATTGACATTAAAGAGAACAAACTCTATTGGGCCGTCACAGGGACTGGCGTGGTTAGTTGCCTTTACTTTTGCCACTGTTTGATTTACCAGATGTTTGGGGTTTTTTTTGGTTTATAATACTCATATCACTGTTCTAAACAGATTGAGAGAGGAGATCCAAATGGGTCAAACCGCATCACTATGGTTACTGGCTTGTCTCACCCATGGGGTGTGGCTGTGCATGGAGATTACCTGTACTTCACCGACAGGGACTTTGAGGTGATTGAACGTGTGGACAAAGCAACGGGAGCCAACAAAGTCGTGCTGAGGGACAATGTGGCTGGTCTCAGAGTACTCAAAGTGCACTATAGAGAGAGTAAGTATCAGTTATATCAGTTACTAAGCATCTATTGATTTAACATCTATTGTTATCCATGGCATTTTTTGTTAGACAGTCTGTTAGATCCCTTTCCGCCCCTTGATTACTTCCATGACAGTGTTATGACCTTTTCGGGATGTCATCTTATCCTGTATAGCCATGTGACAATTACAAGGGAAGAATGACTTTAAATGAGGGATCACTTTACCAATTTGTTCCCCACTACCACAGAAGGGTGCTTGACTTATGCGAGGAAGAGTCAGTGTTTCTTTGTTCCATGATCAATGGGTGGGTTCATTCCTCTGGCACTGAACAGTGCTTTTTGTGCAGCCTTGTCTAGTTGAAAACAGGAGAGGGTGCAATTAGAGTGAAGCAAGTACTCATGACTGCCAGTCATGGCAGCATTTCTGCAGGGTTTTAAATGAGATGACTTTAAAGAATGTCTTGATAATGTGCTGTATGCAAAATGCAGCAGCCAATATACGGTTGCTTTGTGTACTCAAAAAAACATTTACACAGTTATATTTTACATGAACATTTGCTGAATTACGTTTATATTTATGTTACAAAATTGGTAAATTATATTTTTCGTAATATTTTCGCACAAAAAGGCATAAAACGCAAACAAAAATCCGCAAACAAATTTGGCCAAAACTCTGAACCGTGATTTTGCGGAGGAACACTGTATAGCTTACTATATGACATTTCTAAAAATGTTGTTTGGTTCACTATACCTATACATTTGCTATCTCTCTCTCTCTCTCTCTCTCTCTCTCTCTCTCTCTTTCTCTCTTTAGCCTCTGCAGGCTCCGCTAATGGATGCAGTAATAATGTAGGCATGTGTGAGCAGCTATGTCTTCCTCGTCCCGGGGGCCAGTTCTCCTGTGCTTGCGCTACAGGCTTCATGCTAAAAGAGGATAATAGGACCTGTGCTCCATACCAGTCCTACGTGGTAATCTCTATGCTCACTGCCATCAAGGGATTCAGTCTAGAAGGAGCTGATCATTCTGAGGCCATGGTGCCAGTAGCAGGGAGAGGTAAATGTGCAATAATTTTAAACACATTTTTAGTTGGAATTATTACATATTTCTGTCTTCAACGGAAAATGTGCATTCCAACTTGCAACATTTATTGCTTCTGCAAATCTGTCAATTTGGCCAGTGCAATATGTGTAAATCTGGCATTGTGCTTATGCAGTAGTCAATGTGTGTGTGTGTGTGTGTGTGTGATATAGGTCGAAATGTTCTCCATGTGGATGTGCACATGGCCTCTGAGTCCCTGTACTGGTGTGACTTCAGCAGCACTGTAGCTTCTCAGAATGGAATCCGTCGGATCAAGCCAGATGGGTCTGGGTTCCGCAGCATCGTTACTTCTGGGATCGGACGCAATGGAATTCGAGGCATTGCTGTGGACTGGGCAGCAGGTGTGGGACTGTTTTTGTTTTAATGGGCAGTCTTTATTTTCTCAAAAGATATGCTCTGTACCTGTACATGCTAATGTGTATATCTCTATCAGATGCAACTCATATGAAAGTGATTTGTTGGATTTGCACACAATCAAGACTACATATCAAGTGCACATTTAGTGTTACTGTGTGCATATTGTTAATTAATAGTATATAAATATAAATAATTTTACCAGTCTAATTACTGTTATGATGGTTGTTAATCATATAATTCATTTTGATATTAGGATAATTCTTTTTTCTTTGTATTCCAGGGAACCTGTACTTCACCAATGCCTTCTTGACAGAGACATACATTGAAGTTATTCGACTTAACACCACTTTCAGACGGGTGCTACTGAAGACCCAGGTGGACATGCCTCGTCATATTGTCGTAGACCCCAAAAACAGATACCTCTTCTGGGCTGACTATGGGCAGAACCCCAAGATTGAACGGGCCTTCCTTGATGGTACCAACCGTACTGTACTGGTCTCCTCTGGAATTATCACACCAAGGGGACTGGCTCTGGACCACAGGAACGGATACATCTACTGGGTGGACGACTCACTTGACATGATTGCCCGGGTGAGGCCAGAAGGAGGTGAGACAGAGATTGTGCGGTATGGGAGCCGTTACCCAACACCTTATGGCATCTCTGTGTTTGAGAATAACATCATCTGGGTGGACAGGAACTTAAAAAAGGTCTTTCAGGCCAGTAAAGAGCCAGGAAATACTGATCAGCCAATGGTTATCAGAGACAACATCAACATGCTGCGAGACGTCACCATCTTTGACCAGAGGATGCAGCCCAATTCAGCCCAGGATCTCAATAACAACCCCTGCATGGAGTCCAACGGAGGCTGTGCACATTTATGCTTTGCCCTGCCAGGGACTCAGACCAAGAAGTGTGCCTGCTCCTTTGGGAACCTTGCTGTGGATGGCTTGAGCTGTGTAGTGTCCCGGGACGATTACCTCATATACACCACAGAAAGCACAGTTCGCTCTCTAAGACTGGACCCTGAAGACCACTCGCTGCCTTTCCCCGTGGTCAATGTGGCCCGGACATCTGTTGCTCTGGATTATGATAGGTTGGACAGCAGGATCTACTTCACTCAAAGTTCTGGTGTGGGACAGAGCAAAATCAGCTACATTAGCCTGTCCTCTCCCACCTCACCTCCGACTGTGGTGGCTACAGGTACTGAAAAGCATTCCACCATGTCATTTATCTCTTCATGTTGGTTTGTCCTACTTGGGTTTATGGTGCATTATAAATAAACATTTGTCTGATTAGTCAGTGGAATTCAGAAGAATAAAAAAATGCTTTAGTAATTTAATTTACTTCTTAAAAGCACAATCATCCATTTTTTGTTGTGGTCACATGGGCAGCATTTGTTATAGACAGTTAGGAAAACTGTTCTCTGTAAAAATAAACAAATGAGAATTTGACAAGAGATGTTCACAAGTCATTTTTACCAAGTCCAAGTCAAGTCTCAAGTATTTGTGCTCGAGTCCAAGTCAGGTCTCAAGTCTTTGAGTGGCAATGTTTACAAATGGCTCTAAATGTGGGATATTTGAGCTCTAAATGTTTAGAAGATATGCTAATTGGCCACGCCCCATGTTTACAGTTGGCTGTTACTTAGCAGGGGGCTGGACTGCGTGCTGTGATATTCCCTCACCAACATGGAGGATTAGCCTTAAATTATCTTAAATCTAAATGTTAAAAATGAAAAATATATCTCTCACTCTAAATGTGAAACTTCACAGTTAGAGAGGGCTCGGTGACACTTTTCCAACGTTATTTGCTGAAAACCGTTCACCTCAGTCAAAAGTAATGGGACACCGGGGTGAGGTGAACGGTTTTCTGAGGTTATTATGGCCGAGGGTCGTTGGAAAGAGTGCGAGATATAAATGAATAATTCCATGAAATTAACATTATTTAAGAGTTTTGACTCACGAGTCACAACACCCAAGTCCGAGACAAGTCTCAAGTCGTTGAGGTCAAGTCTAGAGTCAAGTCACAAGTCTTTGTTTGTGTTACTTAAGTGTGACTTGAGTCTCCATCTCTGGAATTTGACTAAACTGTCTCAAATTTTTAAGCTAAAAGAACTTCATATAATACATTAACATAATGTTAGATACTGATTTGTATTGATTACAAGTGCATTGATTAAAGTGCAATTAATCAAACATTTTTAGATAGCCCAGTTATTATTTTTTAAAACTTAAACTATTTTTTACAGTGAATGATTCAGTCCTTGGTTTGTGAGTTTCAGAAATATTTTATATTGCTGACACAATAACATGTCCAGTATTTGATTATACAGTAAAAATAATACCGTATATCTTCTTTTTATATAGATCTGGGAGCCCCTGATGGAATTGCTTATGATTGGATCAACAAAAGAATCTATTACAGTGACTATATTAATCAGACCATCAGCTCAATGGCTGTGGATGGGTCTCAGAGGACTCTTGTAGCTCATGTGCCCAGACCACGAGCCATCATGCTGGACCCTTGCAGTGGGTAAGTTTGTCCAACCTTCAGCCATTAGCAGTCCTTCCCAGCTATTCAACATGATATATGTTGTCCATTATGTATATTTCTTACTGATTTGGCACTGGATACCCTGCATGTCAACTGACTTTGTGGTTCTGGTTTTCTTGTGTCCTCTGTATATGATATAGGTACATGTACTGGACTGACTGGGGTACTAATGCTAAGATTGAGCGCGCAACTCTGGGTGGAAATTTCCGGACAGAGATAGTTAATACCAGTCTGGTTTGGCCAAATGGCCTTACCCTGGACTATGATGAACAGAGACTCTACTGGGCTGATGCTAGCCTGTAAGACTTTTCTGGCTATATTTTGGCAAATGTAAATTTGCCTTTGCCTATTAACAATAATACTGTATTTTTATATAATGATAGCATGCTAGTTTTAAATGTTTTCATTGTGATTTTCATTTCTGTGTAATCAGACAGAAGATTGAGCGTTGCTCTCTAACGGGGACTAACCGTGAGGTCATTGTGAGCACAGCCATCTACCCATTCGCCATGACTGTGTACGGACAGCATATCTTCTGGACAGACTGGAACACACGCAGCATCTACAGAGCCAACAAGCACGATGGCTCAGATCAGAGGGTCATGCTCCAGAATCTTCCCTCCCGACCCATGGACATACATGTGCTGTCCAACAGCAAACAGCAGCAGTGTGGCAGCCCATGTCAACAGTTCAATGGGGGCTGTAGCCATATATGTACTCCAGGTACAAAAGACGTTTTCTTTTTTGACTAATAAATGTCAAACTAAGGTAATTCTTTAATGCATACCTTGCTGCTGATCCCTAACTTTATCCCTCTCCTCAGCCTCCAAAATCTATTTTTTAGATAACTGACACACACACACAAAAAATGTTTGTGTTACATTTTTGATTTTGTAAAAACTGTGTGGGGAACCATTAATGCATCAAAAAGTAAACTTTCTATCTTAGTTGATGTAATGTTTATCAAACTTGTCAATGCTTGGAAAGCTCTCTTTGAGTTAATACTAAATGTAAAGCAGCACATAACTTTGATAATCAAAGCTGGTTATTTGATCTTTAACATATATTGTTAACATGAAGTTTAGTTACATGGAGTTTAACTTGTGAGATTATCTCTGGGCATAGGTCCTCAGGGAGCAGAGTGTCAGTGTCCATCTGAGGGTCGCTGGTACCTGGCTGACAACAAATACTGCATTCCTGATAATGGCACACGCTGCCAGCCGGGCCAGTTCACCTGCATGAACGGCCGCTGCATCCGCGCACAGTGGAAATGTGACAATGACGATGACTGTGGAGATGGGAGTGATGAGCTGGAGAGAGTGTGTGGTAAGATGTGTTACTGATAGCACACTGTTGTTTCAGAGATCCCCAAAACCATCTTAAATAACTGGAATCTTACTATCATGATCATTATCATCATTATCACTATCATTATCATCATCACTATTGTTATCATTATCATCATAGTCCAGTTATTCATCTTAACTTTTTTTTACAGTAATTACTCTCTGTTATATGGCAACTGGTATGAAAGTAACTTGTTAGTTATACACTAAAGTGAGGGAGGAATAAATGTTTAGGCCCATATATGGGTCCTTATGGTTTAACGGATATAATCCATTAACCTCCTTGAAGGTATTTCTGTGTACGCTCTGCTCTCATACAAACACTCAAGAGATTATACTCATCTTTTGTCCTTTAAAAACTCTTAACTCTTCTTGCAGTATTATCATTTCTGTAGTGGGCTCTTAAAAATAAATGTGTGAAACCATAGAAGAATTCATTTTGGCTAAAAACCTTTTGGTTTACATGCTTTAGACTTGACTGCTGCCTTCTGTCTTCTGCCTTTTTTTCATTATCCGGTTGCTAACTTGCTGCCACTTGCTGTTTTCTGATTTCTACAATTTAATCTTTCTCTCCAGGATCCAAGAGTGATTTCGCTTTTGGTGTGTATGATTATCCTTTTCTAATCATCTGCTGTAGAATAGCTGTAGACTAGTACTGAATAACCTTCCACTTCAGATTACTAATCATTAAGAAAATGCGCTGCTCTTTTGCATGCAGTCCCACAAGTGGCGGCATTTATTTCCTTATCAGGTAATTTCAGGTCTTTGAAAACTCTCTTTTTCATTTATTCACAGTTCAAAGTTGGTCAAGTGCTTTATTGAAAAGTCTAGACTGTACACTGTAGAGTCCAACTGAAAGCTATAACCTTTTGTCTATTGCGAGGGCACACAGTACTCTAAACCGCAGGGCACTTTGTAGGAAAGTTTTCTTGTTATTTTATCCTTCTTTCTCTGGTTGTCATTGGCAGCCTTCCACACATGTGAGCCCACTGTATTCACCTGTGGAAACGGCAGGTGTGTGCCATACCACTACCGCTGCGATCACTACAACGACTGTGGAGACAACAGTGATGAGACAGGATGTGTGTTTCGCCCATGTGACCCAGACACAGAGTTCACATGCAACAATGGCCGCTGCATCGCACGCGAGTACGTGTGCAATGGCATCAATAACTGTTATGACAACGGAACCTCGGACGAACAGAACTGTGGTATGTGTGAATCAAAGATGCCTGACTCCATGCTTGAATATCTTTTAGGGCTGTCACTGTTGATTATATTAGTAACTGAGAATCTGAAGATTATTTAGATTATTACTGAGACCTTTTTAAGCCAAACTGAATGATGATAAACCACATATAACCTTTTAAAAGTATGCATCAAAATGAAACAGAACACAATTTACTTGTATGTGTTTCTTATGTAGATTATGTATTATTGTCATGTAAATTGCCATTCATTTGTTGTGACGGCCATAATAAGAAGTACATTAGAAACAAACTCATTTATAAATGCTGAGTTAACAGTATCCTTCTACAACACAATACAGTGTCTTATAGATTTAAAGACCTGATGCTGAACAGTTTCTTGCTTAGTGATTTGACTTGTTTTCCCTCAATGTTTTCCCTCGTGCTCCAAAGCTGAAAGGACCTGCCAGCCCGAGCACACTAAATGCCAGACGACCAACATCTGCATCCCGCGGTCTTACCTGTGTGATGGGGATAATGACTGTGGAGACATGAGTGATGAAAGCCCCACACACTGCGGTGAGTTTCCATACAGTTTTCATGTGGTAGAGAGTTTGGACAGACACTCATCTTGATCTTTGCTTCTGGAAAATGGAATGTGTTTTTTGTCCTTACTGCTAGAGCTTTTGTGATAAATTGGCCAATTTCCTGGACATAGATTAAGGCTTACCTTGGACTGAATTACACATTCAGTGTAATCCTTTATTAAATTTCCTTTTTAGCCCAGGATTAGATTTAATCAGTGTCCAGAAAACCTCCCCGATAAGTTTAAGGAATTCATGCCTGAGTGCATTCATAGTAAATTAGGGGTGAATTGTTTTTTAAGGCTTGCTTTGTGAACAAAACCCTAGGCTGATCTTTCACACACTGAAAAAAAACATGCTCAGAATGTTCTTGATTTAAATGCATCACAGACTTGTATATGAAGAAAATATTTTACACAATTTAAGTTAAAACAGTAAACTTGAGGACGGAAATTGTATTGATGTGATATATTTTGTTAATATATAACCTCCTTACACGTTTAAATTATGTACATTCACCTGTTTTCAGTGTACGTCTTGACAATAGCCCGAGCTTGTTTTATGTGTCCGAGCAGTAGTTTTGGGGTCAGTTGTTTTCAATTAGAAAAATAAATCAGAAAAAAACAGTACCAGTTAAAAATGGGTGTCAACAAGGGGCCAGTGAGGCTGCAGGTTTTCATCCCAAAAAATCAGGAGCCTGTCTGATTCCACTTGGTCTTTATACAGTTAATCAGGTGTACTCCTGCATGTTTGGAGCCAAAGCCTGCAGTCACACCAGCCCTTTGTGGATAGGACCCCCCCACAGTTAAACATTTTCCACAGTTTAAGGGTGGAATGTTGTTTTGAAGTAGTAAAATGCCATAGTGTTTATTACTCATCAGTTTTGGTTTAATAGGTGTTCCATCTAGAGAGAGTCTGGGTGAATAATTTCACTTTGTCTGTTTACGCTTACATTTACATCATTTAGCAGACGCTCTTATCCAGAGCGAAGTACATGAGTCTGTGCTATTCGGTTGAGTGTGCCAGTGGAAACGTGTTGTGAAAGATGCTTATAAGTAAAAGCCCCTGTTCTTTCTCTTTCCTCAGCTACCTCTACATGTTCCCAGAATGAATTCCGTTGCTCGAATGGGCGCTGTATTCCTGCACACTGGTACTGTGATGAGGGCACTGACTGTGCAGATGGTTCAGATGAGCCTTCTACCTGCAGTGAGTTAAACACATAAACATTCATTCCACACATCCAGCAGATCTAATTCAGGATCTACAGCAGCCCCAGCATGTCTTTTGCCTCTGTTTTAAGAGCCACAAACATCTGTTAAATATATCTGCCTAAATATTTCAACTAATGAGAAAACACTGATGATTATAATACACATTTAATTACAAGCCCCAGTAATTTTTCTGGTCTATTGCGTAGAAGAAAGGCTTTACGAGAAGTTGCTCTGAGAAGACTTACCAGAACGAAGCAGTGTTAGCCATCAGTATTCTAATGCAATCAAACGTGTTGGTCTAATCCAACTGTACAATGGATTAAACGTGTGAAAGTTGTTTTAAGGGAGCATAAGAACACCATTTCTTCATAAGTGCAATGTCTCATATAACACTATTTAAACTACATAAGTACTTTTAGATTACAATGTAATCTTATACTTTTATTTTCCTCCACGCTGAACCCAATGTGAGAATCATGCAAGAGCATGGGTGTTTGTAAATATGAGATGAACTTTAAAGAAATTGCTTGGAGAAATATCAAGGCAGCACGAAGCTTTAAGGCTGTGAATAAAACTGTGAATAAAACATGACTCATCCAACACAGCTTCCAGACTAATCGCGTTACAGAAAGTAGCATCAGGAGGCTTTTGAAGTGGTCTTTATTAATACAGCATGATATGCTCATCATACAGCAGTCTGCTGGCTGGAGGGCAGAGGTCCTACCCACTGTGCTATAAATGCCAAAAACTAGAGGGAGAAGGGTCATGTGACCATTGTCATTTCTTTTAAACCGTATCTCAACTGGTATGTAATAAATCATTTTCTTCCAGGAGGTAAGATGAATATCATGCACACACCAGCCGTTTTACGAAGCACACACACAAGCAGTTTCTGAATTATACAATCATTTAGATTACAGTTGGGTAGGTAATGCTGCTGCCCTCCACCCAGCAGAATGCGGTTTGATAAATCTAAATTGACCATATAAAGGATGACTACAAAAACGACAGCTGAGAAAACTCAAAAAACATAATGCGTCTAATACATATCGCCTTGATATTTTTATGTTTTGCAGGTATTGTAGAGCTACAATGGAGAACTTTTTTTGTTCATGAGAATAATTGTTATAAGCAAGTCTTTCAAGGGGAATCCCACTGAAGCCCACTAAATGTATGCTCAATTTAATTGTTAGAATATAAGCAAAGTCATTCAGAGTGGTTTGATGTTAAATGCATCATTCTAGAAAACCTTGCAGAGCCAGAACTGTTTACAGCAGTGGTGATGGGAACCAGGCATCTGAAGAACTTGATGCCCCTAAAAACTACCCCACAGAGTTTTTGCACAAAATGAACATTATAAAGAGTGAATTGGGCTGAATTTTGAAAAATGGGTGTAATTATCCTTTAATGTATATTTTTTTGTTTTCACCAAGTTTACTGCATGTTAACTTGAACATGTTATTATATAAAAGGGGTCAAAGTAGATTTGTTTGTACGGTGAGTTTTGAGCTTTGGTTCACACAAAGTTGTGTGTGTGTGTGTGTGTGTGTGTGTGTGTATGCGTGCGTGAGGCCAGTGGTCAGTCGAGCCTTCTATTGTCTCCCACATTCCTCCACAGTGGCACCCGCTCGCCTCCCGTCAAACACACCCCTCCTCTTTTGTTCACTGATAATTATAATGGTCCTCATTGGTGAAACAGAACACTAGATATATGAATGTAACACCATGCTTATTCTTTTAAGGAATTTCACTTTCCAAGTTCTGCCACTCTGAATGTTATCAGGATGGGGGCATGCTATCTTCATTTTAGTCACTTTTGTTTGAACAGCTAGGAGATGGCACTGTTTCTAGCTCCACTCCTCTTTGTTGATGCATGTCTTATTGTGGTGTTTTTTAACCCCGCAGCTACCCTGGTGAGGACCTGTAACTCAGAACAGTTCCGCTGCGACGATGGCAGGTGTATTGCATCCTCCTGGATCTGTGATGGAGACAACGACTGTGGTGACATGAGCGATGAAGACCAGAGGCACAACTGTGGTAAGTGTTTGTCTTCTTGCAACTCATTCCTTTTGTCTACTCTCTACATCTAACATTCTCCTCTTTCTTCCTTTTAATCCCTTTGAGCCTAAGAGTCTGTGTGAAGGCCGGTTCCTCAATCTCATAGCTGTGGTGCACAATGTACTGATTAGTTTCAAAGTAATTAGAAAATTATTCGTACCAGTTACCGAACAGTAATTCTCAATAACCTTCAACCTTATAACTGAATAGAATGCAAGATGTCCATTCGCCTTTAGTTCTCCTTATTTTAAACCAAAACAGGCTTCTCTTATTCTTTCTTCTCTCGTTCTGTACTGCTCCTCTTATCTTTTCCCTTCTCTTCTCTTCTCTTCTCTTCTCTCCTCTTCTCTTCTCTTCTCTTCTCTTCTGTTCTTTTCTCTACTCTTCTCTTATAGACCAGTCAAATAAGTAAATGCATAGTAGGGCCTCTCTGGCTCGTGGCTGCAGTCTGGATCCTCAGTGTAAGGAAGTTGCATTCCTGATTTCTCCTGCCTCACTCGCTGCTTTGTGGCTGTGCTTGCTGGCTGGCACTCACTGGAACACCACTGCCATGTGGTCTCTGTCCAGTGTGTCTGCTCAATACGAACCCCAGAGCAGAGGAACCAAAAGAATGTGGAACCAAAGTTCACTCATTTGGGACATGGCCAATTTTATTCACATAAAACTAAAGTGAAGCTACATAGTTTAAATGGTAAATATGTGTAAACACGTGGAGTAAAGTAATGTTTTATACTATCAAGCTCTTAATTGTTGACTGCATTCTGAGTGTACTGCAGAGATACCTGCCTGCGCTCATCCACTTGTTAGCACAGTATTTGTATGTTGGCATGCAGTCTTGGGTTTATTTACATGCAATTTTTACTACAGAGAATATGTGTTTAATTCACAAGTGTGATTCAAAATCAAGTTTGTTTTGTCTGCTCAGAGAGACCTATTTTATATGTAACCGTGTCTGTTTCTTTCTTATGCCCAGCTAATCGGACTTGCTCTGCCTCGGAGTTCACCTGTGTGAATAACCGCCCTCCTCAGCGAAAGTGTATCCCCCAGGACTGGGTGTGTGATGGAGATGCAGACTGCTCAGATGCATATGATGAGCACCAGAATTGCACGCGCAGATCTTGCTCTGCCAACGAGTTTACCTGCAGCAACGGACTCTGTATTCGCAGCTCCTACAGGTCAGTTGGGCTTTAATTTACGTTTTTTTCAAACAGGATTGAAAAGGATGATAAATTAAAAATAAATAATAACAACTCACTGTTTATATAATGAAACCCTTTTGTATGTGTCATGTACACGTATGAACATTGCACTTTTGTAAAATTGTGCCAAAAATATACTACATCTAAATGTTTTTTTTTTTTCATTAGCTTACAAACATTTTGATCTAAATTATGTCCAGATTATGTAGAACTTCATCAAGACTGGAAAACCACTTCAGGTGGCTCCTCGTTGGAGCAGCCTAAGAGAATGCCAACAGTGCCTAGAATATAATATATCAATTTAATATTATTTTACTACTTTGGTCTCTTCAATAAGATTCTAAAGTGGTACCACTGATTTAGAAGCACTGAGAAACAGTACTGCATCTGTTTTGTTAGGTGTGACAGACGAAATGACTGTGGGGACAGCAGTGATGAGCAGGGTTGCACATACCAGGCTTGTCAACAGCACCAGTTCACTTGTCAGAATGGTCGCTGTATCTCTCAAGACTTCATGTGCGATGGTGATAATGACTGTGGTGATGAGTCGGATGAGCTGGACCACCTGTGCCGGACTCCAGCTCCTACCTGCCCTTCCGACAACTATAGGTGTGAGAATGGAAACTGTGTGCCAGCCAGCCAGGTCTGTGACCACAGTGATGACTGCAATGACAACAGCGATGAGAAAGGCTGTGGTGAGCATTACAGTATCATACTAGTGATCTAGTTTGAATTTGAAATTGCTCTCACACACTATGATTCATCAAATCGGCTAATTCCTGAAGTGAAGTGGCCCTGTTAGAGCAGCAAAACACTCAAATGTACAGAGTAGTGACTCCAGGAACAGGTTTAGAAGCTACTGGCCTAATCTTAAATCATGGAATTAAAAGGATAATCCTTTTCTTTTGGCTAACTGGCCTGCACACTGTAGATTGATTCTTTTTCTGTAATGGATGTCCTCTTTGGCATTGAAGTACATTGAGGATTAGAATTGTAATTCTCTGACCTCATAACAGTAGCTCCTTAAGAAATCATGCATCATGAAACCTCACAGTCCACCAGGAATCAATGTGATCATTTTTTCCTAATTTAGAATGTTTTTTTGTGTTTAAGATACTGAATACACAGGGCATGACTGAAGAAACTTTGAAAATAGTCCAAAAAGTAAATTGTGGCCCAAATATTATACGATTATAATTGAATGTTATTGATTGTAGCCTTCCAAAAGTCAGTATAGATTTTGCCAACCATGGATCATGCAATATCGCTTTAATGCATTTTTAAACTCATTTTGATTAAACTGCCTAGTGACTGGTCTGTTTTTGGATGGAATTGCTGTTAAATGAATGTTATCCCTTGCCTCTGTCCTCAGGCATTAATGAATGCACTGACCCCTCCATGCACCACTGTGATCATGAGTGCACAGACACTCCAACTAGCTTCATCTGCACCTGTCGTCCTGGTTACCGCCTCATGTCTGACAACAGGACATGCGACGATGTGAATGAGTGTTGGGACACCCCTAGCGTGTGCAGTCAGGTCTGTGAGAACACAGTGGGCTCGTATGTGTGTAAGTGCGCCCCAGGTTTCCTGCGAGAGCCGGACGGTCGCAGCTGTCGGCAGAACAGCAACATCAGCCCCTATCTGATCTTCAGCAACCGCTACTACCTACGCAACCTGTCCACTGACGGAGAGGCCTACTCACTCATCCTGCAGGGACTGACCAGCGTAGTGGCGCTAGACTTCGACCGTGTGGACAAGCGGCTGTACTGGATTGATGTGAGCCGACGGGTTGTGGAGAGGATGTTCTATAATGGGACAGGCAGAGAGGCAGTGGTGAATGGAGTCCTGCATGGTGAAGGCTTGGCCGTTGACTGGGTAGGCCGGAAGCTCTACTGGGTAGATAGCTTTCTGGATTGCGTAAAAGTGTCTGAGCTGGATGGACGCTTTGTTAGGAAACTGGCCGAGCACTGTGTGGATGCAAACAACTCCTACTGCTTTGAGAATCCAAGAGCCATTGTGTTGCATCCAAAGTTTGGGTAAGTTACTGATATTCATCCATTTTCTAATTAGGACATTGAAGTGCTTATTTGTTTATATTTCAGAATGAGTGCATTCGATTTTTATAACCATGCTGTGTCTTATTTTTAGATATGTATACTGGACGGACTGGGGAGACAAAGCTTTCATAGGCCGTGTTGGGATGGACGGCAACAACAAATCTGCCATTATCACCACTAAGATTGAGTGGCCAAATGGGCTAACCATTGACTACACCAATGACATGCTCTACTGGTCTGATGCTCATCTCAACTACATTGAGTAAGAGAAACGGTTGACTGGGTGGGCTTTATCTAACCAAGTATTTTTTGTTTTTCTAATTGTGGGGAATTGTGGTGCCATTTGACTTCTAAACATGATATATGATCATTTGGAAACAAGTGATTCGAGTATGAACTTACTTTCTTTTTTTCTGGTATTTTAATGTGAGCAAATTACAAACCTATAGTGAAAAAGATTTCTTGCTCCAAGATTGTTCATACAACAGTCAAATTCAAACCACAGTAAAACATCTCTTTTACTTATGAACATCAATGTAGTACTGATTAACTCTGCGTGTATCATAGAATGACCCTGCTAGTTTCTGTGAACTATATATTAATACAGAAATAATGTCAAACCATTCCACGTTTTATTATTACCTGTATTATATCAGCTTATAAGGGTTGATGAGCCCTGGTTCTTAGAAAGTACTTCATAAAGCCTGTCATCCAAATCCAATGTGTTTTTTTCCTCAGGTACTCAGACCTAGATGGCCATCACCGCCACACTGTGTATGATGGTGTGCTCCCTCATCCGTTTGCCATAACTGTGTTTGAGGACGCTGTGTACTGGACTGACTGGAACACCCGCACAGTGGAGAAAGGCAATAAGTACAACGGCTCCGGGCGCCAAGCTCTTGTCAACACCACCCACAGACCCTTTGACATCCACGTGTGTCACCCCTACCGCCAGCCCATAGGTAAATCCAGGACAGAGTAACTCAAGCGGGGTGTAATCACAAGACCCCCTACTTGCTTGCATCCTCTTGGAGCTATTATACCTATTATCTCTGATCATTATCTCTCCTGTTAAACTTCTACTTAAAGCATTTTAGAGTGTGTGCCAATATTTACACAGAAGGAGACAATGCAGTGAGTGTTTTCTCTTCTCCCTCATTTAGCAAGAGAGGAAAGACAATCCCTTTTATCAATACTCTTATTTTGCCAAGACAGATAGCTTGAAGTCTTTAGATATGCTCTTCTTTTTAAGAGGGGTGTATCTCTGTTGTAGGAGACAGACAAACCCCTGTTTCTCTGCACTCATAAAAAAGGTGCCAAATAGATTCTTGGAGGGATGCCACTGAAGAACCACTTTTACTTCCTTAAAGAACATTTTTTAATAGATGAGAGGTGCATATGTACAACTGTTTTAAATTTAAGGAACCTAATGTAAAGACTTGAGAAGAGAAAACACTTCAAATAGCTTCTTCAAACTCACATATCTCATTTACAAAAATGGTTCTTCAAAGAACTGTTCTTTCATCGAAATGTTATGCTTCCTTTTGAATAATCTTTTTTATTACCTTTAGCTTGGCAGTAAGTTGTTGTGGTGTTGTAACTGTTTTATTTCTCTATACTCAGTAACCAATCCATGTGGACTGAACAATGGAGGCTGCTCCCACCTGTGTCTACTGAAAGCTGGTGGGCGGGGCTACACCTGTGAATGTCCTGACCACTTCCTAACAGTGCAGATCGGGGGAGTGGCCCGCTGTTTACCAATGTGTTCTAGCACCCAGTACAGATGTGCTGACAATGAACGGTGAGCACCCTGCTTTTGTCTGGCCTTGATTTCCTCTGTGAAATTTAAATAGTGAATATCAATAAGGTAATATGCTTGAGACTGTTCCTTCTTTTGTCCATCATCTATGTAGCTGTATCCCTATCTGGTGGAAATGTGATGGTCAGCATGACTGCAGGGATGGCTCTGATGAGCCCTCCACATGCCCCCTTCGCAACTGCAGGCTTGGCCAGTTCCAGTGTAATGATGGGAATTGCACTAGTCCACATTTCCTGTGTAACTCTAACCAGGACTGTCCTGACGGGTCAGATGAGGACACTGTGCTTTGTGGTATGAGAGAACTTGATTTTTCCGTCTTGTCTTAGAGTGATGGGTTCTTTAGCACCTGTTTTATATTGTTTTTACTGCAGTCTAAAAACAGTATAAAAATTTGTACTGCATCTTAAATTCAGCACTTTTAGAATATAGGAGAAAATTCGATAACATATCTGTTTAAATAATCATTTTCAAATTGTATTGTTAGAAACAATTTGACAATTAGATCTCTGAAACAGTACCTGAAGAGTAAATGGAAAATGATATTACAGTGTAATATGCTAATGAATTTTTAAATTGAGAATGAGTTATCTTGACCACTTTTCTAAACTTTTCACATTAATTACTTCCAGTCAAAAGATTCCGCACATGTACACCAATCAGCCATAACATTAAAACCTCCTGGCTAATATTGTGTAGGTCCCCCTCGAAGCATGGAGTCCACAAGACCTCTGAAGGGGTGCTGTGGTATCTGGCACCAAGACATTAACAGCAGATCTTTTAAGTCGTGTAAGCTGTGAGGTGGGGCCTCCACAGATTAGACTAGTTGTCCAGCAAATCCTATAAATACTCCACACAGATTGAGATCTGGGGAATTTGGAGGCCACTCTTTGTCAGGTTCCTCACACTATTCCAGAATAATTTTTACAGTTGGCAGGGCTCATTATCCTGATGAAAGAGGCCATTGCTGTTAGGGAATAGTATTGCTATGAACTCAGTCTGCAGCAATTATGGTGGTATATGTCAAAGTAGTATCCATATGAATACCAGGACCCAAGGTTTTCCAGCAGAACTTGACCCTGTCACCGGTTCACTCTTTGTCCTTCCTTGAACCACTTTTGGTAGATAGTAGCCACACCATACTGGGAACACTCCATAAGACCTGCTGTTTTCTAGATGCCCCGACCCAGTCATCTAGCCAGCACAGTTTAGGCCTCAGATCCTTACAATCTTTCCTGCACATCAACTTTAATAACGGACTTCACTTCAATCAGAATTAGAAAACTATTGATCCCGGAGGAAATTGCTTAATTGTGGAATACTTGCTGCCTAATGTATTCCACCCGTTGACAGGTGTCATTGTAATGAGAGAATCAATGTTATTCACTTCACTTATCAGTGATTTTAATATAATGGCTGAAAGGTGCATAGATTCTTGCTGATTTCAAATGTTCTTCATCCCCTCTCAGCCACCCACCAGTGTGAGGCACACCAGTGGCAGTGCAGTAATAAGCGGTGTATCCCAGAGGCTTGGCAGTGTGATGGAGAGAATGACTGTGGCGATGGCTCAGATGAAGAACCCTCACACTGCTCCAGCAGGACCTGCCGTCCTGGCCAGTTCAAGTGCAATAATGGCCGCTGTATCCCGCAGAGCTGGAAATGTGATGTGGATGACGACTGTGGAGACAACTCTGACGAGCCCATTGACGAGTGCAGTGAGTAAAATGTGTTTTATTTATGTTTTTAGGCCAGTGAATCCAGGCACACGATTTAGTGCTATTTATGCCTTTGTGAAAGAACCCACTGGTGGGTTCAAACTTACCGTCCTTTTTTGTTTTTTATAAAATACTTATGTGGTGGTTACGTAGTGATCTACTTAACACTTTATAGTAGTAAGTGGTAATAAACCACTTACTACTAAGTTACTACTAAGTTAACCCAAAGCTACACAGGCATTATTTCAATGAAAATGTGTTTACGAAGATCTTCCAGTTGTTGATCTGTATTTGAATTGCTGTATGTTGCTGACAAACATTTTTAGTGGGTCCAGCATACCGATGTGACAACCACACTGAGTTTGACTGTGTTACCAACTACCGCTGTGTTCCTCTGTGGGCTGTGTGCAATGGACACAATGACTGCAGGGATAACAGTGATGAACAGAACTGTGGTAAGTAGAACACACAGCACCCAACAACTACTACACACAGACACACACATTTTTTTTTTCATAAGCACTTAATGAGATCCCTAGCTATTACATACACACATTTCACAAATATTTCGCATTTGTAGTGTGAATGCTTAGTATAAAGATGCATAACCTGATCCTGGTTTACTTGGACCTGCCTGTATTTCAGTCAAAGCATTAAAAACCTTCTTCATGGCTGAACTCTCATAGAATTGTGGGTGCAGATGAGAGTTGTGCAGACATTGTGTTGTCTTGATGTATCAACATAAGCCACAGTCAAACAAAAAAGAATGAAGCATCGGACCGCGCTCTATCAAAAATGTGTTCGGTGGTCCATGGGTGTGGGAGAATTATTGTAAACGTTTATGGAGGAAGGAAAATGACATTGTCCTAGTACATTTAAGGTTTGAGCAGTGAATTCAGTGGACACATCTTAGAGAATTTGATTGTCCTTTCTGCGACTACCTAGAGATAGGTCTGCTTTCTGGATGCAACTAGCAGTAGAGTAAAAGTGTGTAGATATTATATTCTTACCTCAGGTGGCTTTCATTTGTTTAGATTACACTGATTTAACACCAATATATGGCCAAGAAAAGAGGAAAAGTAATTTCATGGAAAGCAACTGTTGACCCGGATTATTTAAAGGTGCTATTATTTGTGTAAGTGGTGATGAAGTGATGAGGAGATATTCATCCCATCACACTCTTGGAGTACATTAGAAGGAGAGGAGCCGAGGCCGGCTCTGATGAACGAGCCCTCTCTGACCTCTCTCCTTAACCTTTCTGCTAGCCTCAGACTACAGCACAGATTTACGAGCTGTGTGTTTGTGTGTTTCTCTAGGATAGTATACGCTTACGCCTGTGTCTGGCACCACTGTAGCTCAATATTCATCTATACAATAGCATGATCAGCGTATGAGTATTGTTTTGGTCTTGTGCTTCATATGTTTATGTGAGTTTATGCGTATTAGTATGCATGAGTGTAGGTATGTGCACTGAATGTGTACGTTTAAGCAAGCTGTCAGTACAGGCTGAGCCCTGCATCCTGTGGTCTGACCCTCACACACTCACACTTACACACACATGCACAAACACACAGACCCAGTCCTCCCATGTCTTATCAGCTCCCCCCGCTCCATTAGTGCCATCCTGCACAGAGAGGAGAGATCTCCCTAATCTGAGTGTAAGAATGCACCACTTGAGCTAGGTGGCGCATCTCTATGGTCTCTAGTGTATATGTGTTTGTGTTTCTGTGTTTGTGTATGTGACAGTGTCCTCTTCCATTCTCTTCCCTTCTCTTCTCTTATCTTCTCTTCTCTTCTCTACTGTTCATTTTCTCTTCATTTTCTCTGTCTGCTTTGACTCACTGGTCATTGTCAGTTTTGGGCAGGGGATCATCCTGACTTTCATCCTGACTGAAATTAAATCCAGACTTGTCTCTCCCATCAAACCCCAGTGCTGCAGTTATCATTATGTGTTTATTAAACATCATCCCACTAGATGCTAAAGAATGTCTCGTTTATCATGCCTGTGTGTAGACTGAAATAGTAAAATAACTTTAGAAATGAAAGAAATGGCTCTTTTCACACAAATTATTCATTTAATGCAACTAATTGTATAAAATGGATTATTACAGTGCCATACAACCTTTCTCTGTATACAGTATTGTGGGGGTTAAAAAAAACCCAAAAATTGTATTTCCAAACTGGGACCTTTACAGAAGAAGAAAAAGCATTCTTATGAACTTATAATGCTCCATCATTTTTATGTTATTTTGACATTTTGAAAGGACATCCATTGTTTTGAAATTGTGAAAAAAATTTGGATACACAACGATTTGTTCCAACATCAACGATACGTTCACATTTTAGATTCTTAGATTTTGTACATATTTTTTATCCATATGTGAATGCTTCAAATGTGTTATGTGCACAATATATGCTTGTGTGTACGCCTTGAAGCACTATTGGATCCCAAAAAGTGATGGCTGGGCGTGTGTGCATATGTCTGTGTGAGTGAGTGTGTTAAAACATGACCTTTGTGTTTTGTTTGTAGAGGATCTGACCTGCGACCCCGCAGGAGATTTCCGCTGTGATAACCACCAGTGCATCCCTCTGCGATGGAAATGTGATGGAGACAGTGATTGTGGGGATGGATCAGATGAACACAACTGCAGTGAGTACCATGCACAGTCTGCAGGTGTCTGGCCTTTACTGGAGCAGATGGTACTGGATACTCAATTGGTCATCCATACTCTGCATCATAGCAGCATTTATGAGATTGGACATGTTTTATAGAATATTGATATAATAAGTTTTGATACAATACCCACAGAGCAGATAGAGTGTTATCACATTACATTTTTGTGCATGCTTGTGTAAAGTTTCTAAGAACCCTTACAGCAAAAAGCACATGAATTTCACGAGTTTTTTATACCTGATATTATTTCTCCACTTATACATGAAAAAATGTATTATGTGAAAAAAAATCGTGTGCTATTTCATGTCACATATGGACACATTATTAATGTGTGTTTACCTGTGAGCATGTGGTTTTTAGACATCTCGCATGTGAGACTGTTTTTTGTAAGTGAGCTGTTAGTCTGGATCTGGTGCAACATTTATGATAAAAAGTTACAATTCCGGAACCTCCATGCTGTTACATGAAACACAGTATTATGGAGTGTCTGAGCTGCTTGAACAATTCAGTTGATGATTGGTGGGAGTGATAAAGCATGCTGTTATTGGTTAATATCACTTTTACTGATGGCCCATGCACCAAAAACAAGAGAATATAGAGGGAAATGTCTTGGAAATAGTGTCTGATAAATTGTACTTAATATCTCTAGTGTAAGGCTTAACATAGTTAACACTGTTGAAACAGCTGAAGCCTGATGAACTTTCTGCTTAGCTTACCAATTTTTTGCATTTCGACTACACATCTAATCACATTTAAAAAAATTATCAAATGCTGTGAGTACAAAATATTTTGATTCAATGTTTCATTCACTGCATTGCACCAAATCTAACTAAACAGGAATAATGATGTAATGAAGTTTGTAATGAAACATGCTGTGTGTTAGTGTTAGTACTAATGCTCCAAAAAGCATATTGTAACATATTTTATCACAATAACGATGACTATTGGCATATTGTCCAGCCTCATTATGCTGAAACAGAATCAGTAAAACTTGTGCAACAGTTGCTTTTTGGAAGGTGTTTCCATAAAAAAGCCACTAATGATACACTGACACATGTGCCTTAGTTGCAGGACGATGTGTGACAGGACCTGTATTCACTGCCCAGGAATCATCAAGGCCTTCTTATGTGTAGCCCACTCAATTACAGAACGAAGTGAAAAAAAGAAAAAGGAATTTGTGAAAAGATTTAAAACCTCTGTCCTCAGCTCTGTGTGTGAATATGTCAGCAAAACACTTTCCTCTGTAAGAATAAGAGGAATGAGGAGTGAAGGGAGGTTTGACACAGACGCTGTAACAATTAGGAAAAAGAGGTAGAAATGCATAGTAGAGGAAGACAGGGAGAGATAGGGAGCACGAGTTCTTATGCCTCTGCTTTCTGAGCTGAAGTGGGATGTGAACTGGCTCAGTGATGAGGGCTGAGGCTGGGATAAAACTATGATGGGTGCCTGTACTAAATCACTGAATAGTACATTGAAAGAGGTTGATTTTTTCAGCACTTGTCTTTCCTCCCCACATAAGAGCTGCTGTGTTGCACAAATTCACTCCCTCTAATGAATTCGGCTATGAACTCACCTCCGAAAAATGGCCCTCAGAACAGAGGGGCTCTCTACAACTTTAGTGAGCTGTGAAAAACAACCTTTGTCTCATCAGATAACCCTGTAATCCTGTAACCAAGGAAAGCACAAGTTGTTTGCATCTCTTATCAGAGTTGGGGATTAGTGTGTATATAGATTTAATGCAGCAGGTCTTGATGGTGATTTGCCATCATTCTGTATGTAGAAGTAAAATTCCTTGTAACTATAAAACACTGAATGACTGTCTTGGACATATCGGTATGAAATCAGACTATGAGCTCTCATGATTTAAGCTATATAAGCTCTCATGATTTGATCTATGATTTAAGATGCATGGCTGTACCGTGTATGTCCATTATTTTACTTTTCTAGATTTTATTTTGCCTCATTATTCTGAAGCCTGTAGCAAGAATCAATCCTGATTCAATGTAATAGTCATTATAAAAACAAGGCATTGAGAAATATGGACTGACTTTTAAGAAAAATAAGACATTCAGAGTGTTTAACAAACAAGGCCTGATTATGAAAAGAGTATGAAAAAAACACTGAATGTAGGCTGACCATGCACTAAAACCAAAACCGTTACACTCCATCTGTCACTAATGAGTAGTTTTCAGTTTACTTCAAGCATGCAAAGAGAATGAAAAGGATGTCTGTCGCAGTATTTGCATGTGTGTGTGTGTGTGTGTGTGTGTGATTGACACTCTCTTGTGTGTCGGCAGGCCCTCGAGCATGCACAGAGAGTGAGTATCGCTGTGACAACCTGCACTGCATTCCTGACCGCTGGGTGTGTGACCATGACAACGACTGTGAGGATAACTCGGATGAAAGGGACTGTGGTGAGCCGAATCTCTTTGTCTGAGCCCCGAGCATTTCCAGTGGGGGGCACCGCAGCCTCTTCTCAAATTGTTCAGCTGTTCCAATGTTTAGAACCATCTTTTGTCTGTTTTTGAATGGTTCTACACGCCATATAATTAATTACTAAATTATTACTGATTTATGGATTGTATTGAGCCATGCATGGACACTTTTGAATGGTTGTATTACAACTGATTGCATTGTGCTGTGTAAAATGTGTTGCTAATGCATTAAGCATGAGGGAGTGGATGACATGAAACAGACTCATTTTGAGCAGTATATTATACAAATAATGATATTGTACATTCCAGTCATATTCTTAGGAATTTATACTGAAATACTGCAAACACTGTTTATATTTACAGTATTCACACACTACGAACAATTCAATTACATTTTGTTGATATTTTAAGTGAACACATCCTCTACAGGCTACAAGCTTGCTCATTTTAATGCAGTGTTTATTTGCTCAGTTTAACATAAAAGAATATAATAGAAATATAAAAAATAAAATATACAGTGCAGCATAATGTTTGCACAGGCCACATGTCGTGGTCAGTTTCCCAGAAAGGGATTAAGCCTACTCTTGGACTACCCTCTCCTTTTCAAAGGAAAATATCTATTCACGGCCCTACGTAACGCAGGACTAGGTTTAATCCCTGTCTGGGAAACTGACCTTATATGTTTTGTTTTACTCCCCAGTATGTTAATTCAGCAAATACACAGTACATGTGCACTAAAATGTGCACAAGTATCTTCTCTGTAGAGGATGTGTAGTTACTTTCTCAGAAAATTACCAAAACATGAGTTCACCGGGATGCTCAAACTTGTGCATGCATCTGTACCATAGTTTCCTAATCATAGCCTTTTTCTTTAGTAATAATATCCACAACATTGCCAGGAGAATGCTAAGTGCTCAGCTTGGCCACAGTCTTGCAGACTTCCTGGCAGATAAAGCTGCTGCCAACCTTCCTTCCCAATGAGAACTTTGTGTAGTTACATCCTCTTGGACACAAGGCAAATAGCACAGCTGACGCACTAAGAAAGTGCAGTGCACACTGTGCTTTTATCACTGTGTTTGATGTACTGGCAATAGAGTGTATAGAGTGTAATGCTCCTTTCCGTAATTGTGTTGAAGAGTTGCGGACCTGCCACCCTGGGTATTTCCAGTGTGACAGTGGCCACTGCGTCGCTGAGCGCTTCAAATGTGATGGCAATGCAGACTGCTTGGACTTCACTGATGAGATGTCATGTCGTGAGTTTTCCCTTCTTTCCTTCTTCTTTATCCACACAGTCCATTTGGCTGCATGTCCCATTCAAAACATTTAATTCTGAATTGAATAAAGAGGTATGCACTCTGTGGAACTAACTTCCCGATCCAGTTTCTTAATTTGAATCAAACAATCAAAGGAGTACCATTATTTTGATTATGTTTTATGCCCGATTCTTGCAGTGATATTTTTTTCACATTAGTCTGTGTGTGTATGTGTGTGTGTGTGTGTGTGTGTTGTCATCATCCATGTCCTTTGCAGCGACTCGGTACCCGAACGGCACATACTGTCCACCCTTCCTCTTCGAGTGTAAGAACCACGTGTGTGTTCAGCAGCACTGGAGATGTGATGGAGACAACGACTGTGGAGATGGATCAGACGAGGAGCTACATCTTTGCTGTAAGAGAACATTTCTGATTTTTTAACAAACATCAGTGTGTCTAAATAAATGGAGTATTTTTGTTCCAGGATTCTGTATATTCATTTGTATCCATTTTGGATATACAATGTTTTTGAAAAGGATAAAAATGCCTTGTAATGTAAAATATTTTTATTTCTCTATTAGGGGTGATAATAATAATATAGCTCTGATATTTCTTGTTTGTGTAAAGAGCCCTCCTTTACACAACACATTTTATGAAAAAAAAAATCCTGAAAGTGGTTCACATTGTGGAATGTGGCCTCCTAACAATGTATATGTTTAGTAGCTTTAGTTGCTCGACGCTACTTGCACAGTTGTTTCATAGAAGTTAGTAACTGAATAATATGCCTACATTTTAAGAGGTTTAACAATAAAAAGTAAGTGAAACACTTGCCTTGTCCTTTCAGTGGATATCTCGTGTGAAGCTCCATTCCGGTTCCGTTGTGACAACAACCGCTGCATCTACAGCCATGAGCTCTGCAACTCAGTGGACGACTGTGGGGATGGAACAGATGAAAAGGAGGAGCACTGTGAGTGAAGTCAAATTAGTATGGAAAATAACAGAAAACCAGTACTCATTTCTCAAATTACTACTCTGAAAATGTTTTAACGGTCAAGAATAAGTTTGGTAATGATCTAATGCAGTGGCGGCTCCTGGTCAATATTTTTGGTGAAACAAACCACCCTTCATCCCCAGCGCGCGCCGCGAAACAAACTCAGTCCCTCACCGAACCCTGGGCAGCTTGATTTTCTTGCCCTAAGTACCTACTTCACCTCCATGTTGTGCTGTTGTTGCCCCGCATTCTGATGTATCTCCTATCTCCTGCTCTTCCCTCAATCTCCTCATAGTTAGTGTTAAATCACTACAAAATATAAAAAGTATTTTATTGTACATA
>JBBPCY010000002.1:22443457-22459529 GCA_037974405.1 Brachyalestes nurse | reverse complement strand
TTGTTTTTTTTTTTCAGAAGGTATTTTTGGTTATGTTATTATTTTTGTTTTAGTTCAGCTGCATTAATTGTACATTTCCGCTTCCTTTTCCTTCCTCTTCATTCTTTTATATTTGTAGACATATTTACTGGACTGATGCAGGCACTAATCGCATTGAAGTGTCCAAGCTGGATGGGCGGTACAGAAAGTGGCTTATCTATTCTGACCTTGATCAACCAGCTGCAATTGTTGTCAACCCAGCTGTTGGGTAACTTATCATTTCTTATCATTTATCATATGTCCTTATTGTGAAAGAACTGAAAAACGAAATGTCTGTTTGGCAACATTGGCATCCTTATAATACAATCATGCTTCATAAACATTTTGTGGATTTTTTTGGTTTTGTCTTTCAGTATGATGTATTGGACTGATTGGGGCAGGAAGCCTAAGATTGAGGCAGCGTGGATGGATGGCCAACGCAGACAGGTGCTGCTGGATGAGGATCTGGGCTGGCCGACAGGATTGGCTCTAGATCATCTTAATGGCAACAGAATTTACTGGTGTGACTCCAAAGAGAACATCATTGAATCGATGAAGGCAGATGGAACAGACAGGAAGATAATTATGTCAGGAGGTTCGGCACCAAAGTTCTATATATTGATGTGTACACAGAGCATGTTTTGTAGTAGTCCTAATGTTAGATATTTTGTATATTCTGATGTCCCAAAACAAAGCTGAAGCCTATTTCAAATATTCAACATAGTATTTTATTTTGGATCACATTGGGTCTTCTTTACAGACATTGGGAACCCATACAGTCTGGATTTGTTTGAGGGCCATGTGTACTGGACAACAAAGGCCAAGGGTGAGGTGTGGAAGACTGACAAGTTCGGTAAGGGGGATAAAGTGAAGGTGCTGACTGTAAACCCTTGGCTGACACAGGTCCGCATCTATCAGGAACACAGACACAACCACTCAGGTGAGGGGCCTTTCATTTATTTGGTGATTAAAGCAAATTTCAGATTATCCTGACAGGAATATTACCTGTTTTACATGAGCGCATTAAAGTATTAGCCTTTTTTGTAATATCTTATCTTATTAATTACTTTATTGTTTAATGTAGTTGTCACAGTAATTGTCCTTGTGTCTTAGTGGTGAACCCCTGTAAGGATGTGTGCAGTCACCTGTGTCTGCTGCGACCTGGTGGATACACCTGTGCCTGTCCGCAAGGCTCCACACTGCACAGCTTTAACCAGAATGAATGTGATGCAGGTAAGATACACTTATCCCATGCTACTTATCTGACTAGATTTGGTTCATCTTTTCCCTTTCATATCATAGAATAGTACATGTACATGTGTGATGGTTGCTTCTGCTGTGAGTTAATGTGACTAAGCCATCAAATTTTATTTGCGTCATTGTTTTTAGCTTCAGTGTTGCCTGCAGTATTGATTTGGTCATGTTGTGGCTGCAGTGCTTTTGTAACATACTGCATGGCTCTTGCCCTTGCAGCCATAGAGGCAGAGGTGGCCATGCCGCTTGCATGCAGATGCATGAACGGTGGAACGTGCTACACTGACGAACGGGGCCTGCCAAAATGCAAGTGAGTCTAAAAAGAGGACTCAGGAACACACCAAAAATCAAACAGTCTGCTTCTGCACGTGCTACATTATTAGATAAAGGATTAAGATATGGCAGCTACAAAGGGCAAAAATTACATACGATTTGTTATTCACTACATTTTTTATTTTTTTGCTGCTACCCAGGTGTCCATATGGCTATTCGGGAAGCTACTGCGAAATGGGAAAGTCCAGAGGAGCCCCAGCTGGAACAGGTGACAGTAGTGTCCTCATTTGACAAACTGGTTCAGCGCCCTTTCTCTTTCTTATACATTAATGAAAGTAGTTAATATGCAGAGAGTGAATGTTAACCCATCTTTAGAGCATGTGTTTAGTCATTTATGAAGTGCTGGATTGCATCATTTTTTTGCCTTCTATTGACACTGTCAACATTAAAGAGTTTAGATTAGAGAATGTTCTGTTTTTTATTCCCTCGCGAAAGCAAGAAAAAATGTATCGGCGTTAACGTGTGCATGAGGTAAATCACAATATACAAAATCTCAGTGTCTGACTGGATCTTTCCGTTTTTCTCTTGTTCTGTGTTTAGCAGTGGCTGTACTGTTGGCAGTGATTATCATTCTGCTAAGTGGAGCTCTGGCTGTTGGGCTTTTCCTCAACTACAAACGCACCGGCTCAGTCATCCCCTCCCTGCCGAAACTTCCCAGGTACTCTCTCAAACCGCTTCACCAACACTTGAGCTCTGCAGCTCATGTACTTAAGAAGTAAACAAGGGTTGCATCACAGTTTTAGAACACCTCGAATTGACTCGAATTAAAAAAGTGAATGCTGGCTATGAAAAGTGTCCAGGAACACACTGCATTGCAGATTGCTGTGTATGGGCTTGCATGGCCACAGACCAGCTAAGAGTGGCAGTGGATAAAATGGGTAACATTCTGCTGGGAAACTTTGGGATTGGCATTCATGTGGATGTTACTTTAACACAGACCTACCTAAACAAGTACACAGTATTCACTAATGCAAGTGGCCTCTTTCAGCAGGTTAATGTGGCCTTCCACACCGGCAAAATTGTTCAGGAATGGTTTGAGTAAAAAGAACAGATCTTTTCTCAAAGTGTTGACTCTGAGCGACCTCCAAATTCCTCAGATCTCAATCTCAAATGAACATCTGTGGAATGGACAGGACAATCTATGGAGGATCTATTAAAAAGTTCAATTAAGTCTTTCACTCTGTTTTTCAGTCTGAGCAGCTTGGTCAAGTCTGGTGACACAGGAAATGGAGTGTCTTTCCGCTCGGGTGACAATGTCACCATGGACCTGGAGCCTCAGACTGTCGGGGTGTCTTTCATCGACAGAGCCATGCAGCTGGTAAACATATAACACTTAGTGTTAATTTAACACTAGGGTTTTGTACATCAGTTATTAAATGCAGTATCAACACATTTTGGCCATAAAAGGAGCTGTGTGTCATTTACTGTCCTGTTTCAGAAGGTTCATGTGCGTTATTCTTTAAGCCGAACAGCTGAGCATCTCAATTTAAGAGAAATGCAGTTTTATTATCCATGTATACATCCACTTTGTTTTCAGATAAAAGAATGTGGACTGTTTGAAGCTGTTGATAACTAACAATGTTGAACGCAGAATATTGTAATGTCCTAAAAAATCTCACAGGATAAATATCTGAAGGAGTAAATTGTTTTTAGCTTGTAAAAGTTTTTAGCTTGTAGCTTTTGTAGATTTGTGAGTTTCTTCTGATTCCAAACTGTATTCCATGTCATCAGGATGAGAACTTTGCAGATACTGGAAGGCAACCTGTCACTTTTGAAAATCCTCTCTACACAACAGCAACAGGAGCGTCCGGTGATCCCGCAGTCATACATGCAACACAGGTAAACTAGGGCATGAATCATACCATGCATTTCATAGTTTCATTATGTCCTATGATACCACCCTGACCTGTTATTATAAACCCAAAATAAAAACAAGAAAATTGTTTTTACAGGTGACTGTGAATGTCAGCGGTGATCAGATAGAGAACAACTTTTCAAACCCCATGTACCATGCACAGCAGCAGGCAGTGGAGGTCAAAAGTATTCCAGTAGGATCTAACACCACACAGGTGAGAACACATTTAAAGTAGATAAATATATCAAAGCTAAATTTTGGCCTGTTTTACTACAGCTTGTTTGTTTTAGGAGTCTAAGTGGAGCTTCTTCAAAAGAAAACTGAAACCAAGTACAACATTTGAAAATCCAACATACTCAGAGGTAAGTAGCAGCTAATTAGCCAGATACTGTCATCCCACTGCCAGCTGTCCAAAACAGCACTCTAGCTGACTTGGTTACATCTAGCCTGGATTCTGTACTGATACCAGCCTGGGTGCCCTTCTGCCAAATGTCAGAGAAGCCCCAACTTACCAGTCTTCATGCTCCACTGGTGGATGCTAAGGCCTTCTTGAAATTGACCTTTTATTAGCTTGGCCACAAGATCACTATTTTCAGGATCAGCACTACTGGCATGGTTGAGCAGAAAAAAATATTTGTGGTTTTATAGTAAATATACTGTAATAAAATGATTTTAAAATAAGGCTTGCTAATATACTTTATGATATATCCTAAGTGTTACTGGTTCACAGTTCTTTGCGTCATGCTTCTCAGTGGTGAATTTGTTAATACTTATTTCCATAGAAATGCCACAGTTCAATTGGAGAAGAAATATTTTCGCAACAGTATCACAAATTTACACATTACTCGTGACATTATACACTGCATAAGGGGTAAGTTAGTTCTGAAGTGTTAAAATGTCCGTAATTTTGCAGAAGGCATACCTTCTTTAGGATTTGGGACTTGACTTGTCTATAAGGACTTAGGACTCGAACTGAGGCCTGTATTCATTCACTACTTACTTGTTACTGAGCATATTTGTTATATTCGGAATGGTTACTTTTGTTTAGGAAAATCCTTTAATACCTTTCAGCTCAGCGACCTGTTCACACCTCTGGTTAGCCATACTCAATTACAATCCATTAAAAGACATACTGTGTCAAGGTTTTTAAACACTTGCATCCATTGTGAGATTTTGCTCATATAAACTATAGTAGCTGTACTCAGGTGCCCTGTGCTTTTCACCACCTCTTCATCACATCTGCTGATGCTCCTAGGCATTCATTGAACCAGTTACAATCATGTATAATGTTTTGATTGTGTTTGTTTGGTTTCAGATGCAGGATGAGCAGTCTGCAGGTAGCATGGAAGGCAGTTCCTCCAGCCAGCCATCTCCCTTTGTCCCGCCTCCCAAACCCACAAAGCGGGAGAAACCCAGCATGTACTCCCCTACAGAGGACACCTTCCGAGACACAGCCAACCTGGTCAAAGAGGACAGTGACATTTAACGGTCCCTTTCCTCTCTCTAACTCTCTTTCACACACAAGGGGAAAACAAAGACAAACTATCCCTCTTTGCACAGAATCTATTTTTATATGCAGCCTGTGTACAAAAAGAAACTTAAGATTATTTTGAAAAGAGACTAGATGTTTGTATAACCCACAGAAAAAAAGTCTTTTCAGACTATGCCTTCTGCTGTTTCTTATGCCAATTCATGTTTTATGATTTTTTTTATTGTGATGTACTATATGTATATCTTTGCACTGATGCTGCTGATGGTAAATGTTATGAATATGTTGTACATTTGTAAATTTGAAAAGATTTTGTTGGTGATATCCTTTGGTAATAGATTATTTTGCAATAGATTATTATTTTTCTTAGGGATACTTAAACACGGTGACAGGCAAACATGGTGACAAGTAAAACACACTGAGCTGTAATTGGTTGCCATTACTTTACCTTCTTTTTTGCATATCAATTTACATCAAGATTTGCCACTGGAACAAACAATGTGCATCTCATCTTGCATATTTATATACCTCATCTGTGGACTGACCAACACAATGATGGAGAGCAGATTACTGTATGGTCCACTGTTCACAATCAGTTCCTCAGCAGTATGTTTTCTTCATATTAAAAACATGTCAATATTAAATAATGTTATCATTTTTGAATTTATGGACTGCTGAAGACTACTGTAACCTCCGAGTGTACTTATTTACAGGTATGCTTTTGGATTAAATCGCAATGACAGTATCTCACTGCCCCAAGAAGAATCACACTTATGAAGACTCCTTAATCAATAAATCTTTAAATCATCTATTCATTATTTTTGTTAGAGTAGGCAAGTGTTGAAATTTGAGGGTAGCATTCCTGTAGCATTTGGAACGGAATCCTATCATTTAAGAGAAAGGGACTGATAACAGAATATGCTGTTTTTAACCGAAAATAAAAATAAAAACAGACTTGTGTCTTTCATCTGTGCCCGGGAGGGCGGAGGAGCAGGTTTTCCAGTGAAGACAATGATACCAATATAATGCTGGCCTATGGTTAGAACTTTAAATGATACTTGAAATTGTTTTTATTGTGTACTGAATTCAACTGTTAGGGTACAATTTTCAATCTTTATTAAACTGAAAGGTTTCACTGGACTGGGTGTAGTACAGGTGAAGTATGTATTCATATTTACTCTTGGTTCCGGCCAATAATTTTCACTGCTAGCTAACCTAATGAGGTATATGAGGAGTAAATTCTATGTTTTTGAATGATTTTGTATATTATTGAAAAGAAAATGAACATACTTCATCGATAGAAAGGAACTGGAAAAGAAATTTGACAAAAGCTGCTGAGGAAAAAAAAATCAAATAAATGTCTTGTTTTATAACATGTTCTGCCTACGCTGTTTTCTCTAATATATAGTATATTTATGGAATGGGATTTTAAAATTAGATGTCAATACATTTAGCAGAATGGACTTGGACACCTTGAAAGCTTTCACCTTGAATGTTTCTATACATTTTGCACAGAAAATTGCACAGATTTTTCTACACTAGAAATATAACAGAAAATTCATACTTGCCTCTAATTAGGATTGTAGTCTCTCTAACAACAGCGGACAGTAAACATGGTTATTTTAACATCTTATTAACTCTTAACAAAGTATGTTCTATATCAGATTCAGAAAACTTTGTTCCATGTGGAAATCAATAAAGGTTGTTTGATTTGGAACACTACTGGAAACCTTTTTGGAGCGTTGAAGTACCCTTTCCTTTTATTTTGATAGTTTGTTGTTTTTTGGGCTTGTGTGTACGGCACGTTGCGTCTCGGCTTGTTTTCACGGGGAGCAGGCGTCCCATAACTTTTGTCCATATTATCTGAACAAAAGTATTGGGACACCTGGCCATCACACCAACAGGAACTTTAATGAAACTGCATTCAGATACATAGACTTTTATATGGAGTTGGTCCCCTTTTGCAGCTGCTATAATGCTCTGGACTCTGAGAGTAACCTTTAATTATATATATATATCAGTGGCCGCTCCTGGTCAATATATATATATATATATATATACACACACTCTAAGAGTAACTTGTGTATATTTATATATATATATACACACACACACACAAGTTACTCTCACAGTGTAGAGTATTATAGCAGTTGCATATATATATTGCATATAGATGAATTACCTGAAGGTGAAAGCATATAATTTAGACGTATCACAGAAACATTTAACATTTAATCACAGAAATGCACAGTTTTTACAATGCTGTAGGATGTGTCTTCTCTTGCTCCACATTCCTACACCTACATCTACATTCCAAAACATTTTTGAGTTGAAAAGTAGGCAATATATAACATGCCACTCAACTCGCCTTAGGCGATGGCAGGAGTGCGGTGATGACGAAGTCAGTTACAACAGAAGGAAGGTATGACAGAGGTATCCAGAAGAGTTTGGCATCCCAGCCTGCTCCATAGCGTGTACGTGGGTACTTTGCAGAGAGGGCATGCTGCATACATGAGGTCACTTTGGAAATGTCTTCACTGCACAAAATGCCCATGGAGAATGCCTGGGCCTTTAAATCTAAAAAAGGCAGGAATTGAACATTTATGAGGATCTCTCATTCGGCACAAAAACAGTGTCTTACATGCTTTCTTCAACAGACTAAATTAGAAATCTCTGATTTACAAAATTCATTCAAATCTATAAGCACGTAATTTCCTCAAAAACTTTAGCAAAACAAACTTATATTATATCTAAACCTGGAACCTAAGAAACCATTACATTAACTTTAACCATTATATTAACCTCAGAACCCCCCTCAAACTACTAACATTCCTGCAGGTAAGAGTCTCCGTATGACTTCCTCATGTCTGCCGGGAGGTTGTCCCATCGTGTTTTCAGCTCAGCCTCAATAATATCCAGGTCTGTTACTCGTGTTTTGAAGAATCCAGGCTCAATAATGCTCACTTTCATGCCAAAATGCTGCATGTCTCTCCTAATTACAAAAAAGAAAACAGATAAGGCATGCAAATAGACCACAAATCTGTTAAAGACAGAAAGAAACATGTAAAAGGCCATAATTTGCAAAAAGGTAACCATTCATCTTATATTTCTCCTCAAATGTATTGTTTTGTCATCCTTATCCTTAAGTCTGGTTTTGGATATTAAGATTGAACCTTTTAAAATGAATTCAGCATGCTGTGTAGTGCAAGACTATTTTCATTCATCATTATTTCAGCTCGAAGCAGACTTAAAAGTTGTCTTGTATAACAATAAAACCCAACAATAAGAGTAAAACAATTAGACAATAAAACAACACATTGTAACATAAGATAATAAAATAATGAAACAATAAAAACAAACCAGGTCATGAAATAAACTTTATCTTAACTGTTATCTAAGAAGAAGGTTAAGAAAATAAAAACATCAAACAAACTAAACACAATAATCCAAGAAACAATAAAAGTAGTTATAAAACAATCAGAAATAAAAACAATTAGACAGTAAAAGTTCAAAACCATACAAGTATTAAATGAGACAGCTTCAATGCATCTTGTATTTTACTCTAACTCACAGTGCCTCATTACTAAGAGCTACATAACCGAGTTCAGTAAATTTTTGGAAACTTGAACTATAATAGAATCACTTGAGCAGGTTTGGTAGGGTCCGTTGTTCACACTGAGACTGGAAGTGATTTAACTAGAGAGCTAATTCTGTCATATAGAACACAATGATGAGTCCTGTATGAGCCTTTAGTAATATAAAACACTGCACATACTAAAATCAATATGACCTGCTCCTAAAAACAGTATAAACACAGTTTTTATAAGCCTATAAAAGCAATTTCTGGGTTTTAGGTGTAACGTAGGGTGTCAACTGATTGATATAAACTGAAAATTTAACTGTACCAGAAACTGAGTTCAGTTATCTACTAATAACTCTAAAATGTATGCTAAACATGACCCCTGCAATATTAGTCTGTAATTGTTTAGAATAGGTGCTTTAGCACTTTTAAGCAACAGGTTTTCATTAGCTGTTTTCTAGTTACAGGCAACGTTTATATAAAGAGCATAAAAAAATTATATGCTATTTGACCTGAAATGATCAGGGCATTTCATCTGAAACTATTTGAAGGAACTCAGGCTGTATATTCACTAGTTAATTTCCTAGGGTTCATGGTTAAAAGGGCTTTAGTAAGTATTTTTGTGGGAGAAAGAGTCTAGCGTAAGTGATCTGCATGGCTAAAGGATCAGTGTGCTAAAGGTCCCACAAAAGGTCAGCAAAATACATAACCGTCATCTTCAAATAATTTTTTAGTCCTAATGCTACAAAACTGCCTGTGCAGTTGTTTTAGAAAAAAGTTTGTACACAATACCTCAGTCCATCTGAAAATGCTTCCACACCCCATTTGGACAGACAGTAGCCTCCTCCGGTCAAAGAGAGCCTGCCTAATATACTAGCAACATTCACAACCCTGCCCTTAGCCTTCTTCAGCAAGGGCAGAAACTGCAGGGTCACATCGATCAGCCCCATCAGATTAACATCCAGAACCTGCTTAAAGTCTTCCAGCTGCATCCACTCTGTGGGCCCAATAGGGACAGACCGTCCAGCATTATTTACCAAACCCCACAGACCTATGAGATAAAAACAAGTTCTCCATTCAGTAACAAAAAGAGCTTCATGGAGTTACAAATCTGTAAGTCTACAGAGTCTAGGCCTGAAAGGAAAAAAAACACTAAAAAATAATTACAGCAGCTTTACAAAGAGCTCAACTAAAACTGATAGCACAGAAATACCTGTGGCAATTAAAATCAATAAGTCAGAGGGATCTACACACTTAAAAAGTAACAGTACCCTTATTTATACTGTAGTATCAGTGTGATAGGGCTACTATTCCTGTCTACTTGATTTGGAGAACTAATATGAAATCCGTATGATGCATTAACATTGCTGGAGATCTAACTTGGTCTTTACATAAACCCTATAACAGCCTATAAAACTGCTCAAGTAGGTCTATGAAGCCTGTTCTCTGCTTTAGACTTGTAGATTTATGAAATGTAGATTTATGAGGTTGCTCTAAGAGTTGTACAGTAGAGCAAGACATAATTCTTTTCTGTGAGTTGTGGGTCCAGGGAAATAGGAAGAAATGTTATGGTTTCACTCCAATTGCTTTACCAGCAGATGGAGAACAAAATGAAGTATCAAACACCATATGGTACCAACACACTAATGTCAATACTGCTGAGGATTTACCTAAGGGTGCATGCACAATTTAATTTTGTCAATATTCTTGATTAAATACATTTATCTCGTTTATTTATAACAATATCCCATTTATCTTTTAGCAATACAGGAATTCTTCTCCATGTTTTGTATTTGAAAGGAATCAGAAGTCAAGGTTTTGCTATTAGTATCAGAAAAAGTACCCATAAAAAGTCAAACAGGCTTTTAAAGCTTGTTCTCCGTTTCAGACAGAAAAATGTAGATTTATGGAGTTGGTGTGAAGGCTGTGTGGTCATCAAAGACCCCCTATCTTCACTTTATCTTGAGCTGTGCTTGACTCGAGCTGGCACCCTAACCCCCTTCTACCCCCCAGCCCCCCATCACCTCGCTCTCCAACCTCCTGGTGCACCAGCTCCACTGCTTTGGCGATGCTTTCATTCTTAGTCACGTCTAGAAGGACTGTCTTCAAGCCTGAGGAGGCCGTTGCTTGCAGGCTGGAGGCTCCAGCTTCTGTGAGACATCCAGCTATCACCCGAAAGCCTTGCTGGTCGAGCTGGCGGGCCAGCAGATTCCCAAATCCACTGTCACATCCTGTGATTAACACATATTTCTGACAGACTGTGTCAATTTTAAGGGAGTCCCTTACATACCAGGCAGTGGCTGCAAGAACTATGACCACAGATGAGCACCACCAGACTACATCTGAGGAGACCACCTGAAAAACACAGACATTTCTGAGCTGATGAGTTGGTGGATTGGCAAAAATATTTTCAAGTCAAAATAGTCATTCATTGCTTACCTGTACGAGGTTCAAGATGACACTGTCCTCATATACCTGAAAAGAACATCAGGAAAGTTTTATGGAGAGAACAGTTTTAATCACAGGCATTGTCATGTTTAAGTGTAGACGACAAACGTATTTGTCTTAAATTATTTAATTTTTTAGCACTCCTTTGGGATGGATAGATGCATCTGAAAAAGCATCTATCTTAGAAACACATTTCTTTTGCATTTAAGCCATTGTTTTTTGCTCATTAGAAAAAAGCAACGTACGTGTAGACCTTCATATGGCCTACTAGCACCACCTGGTGGTCAGTTTGTGAAGAATTAGAAAATTCTCTTTTATGAGACTTGTATGTTATAAGGGCACCTAGAAGAAGCCTCTGTTATGTGTCTTTTATCAGACAATTGCACAAATTATATGGAAAACTCTCTGAATGCAGTGGCTACTGCAGAATGGTGGCATGGCATATTAAGAGGTGGGAGGCACCAGACTACAGAAGTGTCCTTCAGCAAGCCACAACCCAAGAGGCTATATAAAACCACAAAAGGCCTTTTGTACTTCAGAAAACCTTGACAATGATTAATGCATACACCTCATGTTGCCTTTCCCTTTAAGTACATGCAATAATATCTGCTCTAGCAGATAAAAACCATCAAATGTTTGACACATTATGAGAATATAGGCTACAGTGATAGTACAAAGAGTATCTCACACACACACAAAGTGTACTTACCATGACAGCTTACCACCAAATCTGAAATCTCTGCTCTTGTTTAGTCATGCCGCTGTGGAAAAAGAGTGTGTCTTCATTCAGATCCCACTACCTTCCTCAGTAAATGAAGACAGAATAGTTGGACTGCTGGAGTAGTGTCAAAGGTCTCTTGCACACAAGTAAACAAGAACCCAGTGGTTGTGCAATAAAGTCTAACTCTATTATTTCTATTGCATTCATTCGGCTTCTTTCCCCGTTACACTGATGGTCATACTATATTTGACCTGATTCACAGTGACTACTCATGATTGAAGGAGGTCAAACTGATTTTATATGAGGAGACCTGCCATGTCTAACACACTCTAATCTCTTGTGTCATACCCTGAGTGGATAACAAGGCACTGAATGTATGACAAAGTACAGTAATAAAGGATGTTTTGAGGCACTCTTCCATGAGTTATGCAATGAGCATATGATAGAAACATAGTTTTCATTCAGTTTCATGTTGGATATTACGTTGCACAGAGAAATAATGTTTTTACTATACAATAATGTTTCAGCAAATAATAATTAGGAACAAAAACACTCCAGATATAGTCCTGTTGGGGGTTAACTGTTGATAAACTGTTACAAAGAATAAAACAGCACATGAAACAGGAAATGCTTTTTAAGTAAATTTAAAACATTCAATTTATTTTTTTGAATTACATTTCTTTTCACTTTGAATTCCTGTGAATTCCTGTGAATTCCTGTCTTAGTAATCTAAATGGAAACAAGTTACTTAAAAATTGAATAAAAAACTATTTGGTTATTATATTTGGTTATTTTATTGACTAACATGATCATTCACCATGTCAGAAAGTGGTTAGCTCTAAATAAATACTGATGCAGTCTACAAAATGGAAACTTTAGGTTTGACAACATTTCTTGACAGCAGGGCATCAGCGATGCAGGTTGGCAGGTAGGAGACAGGTAGCCAGAAGAATTTCGCATCCCAGCCAGGAGAGTAGCGTGTGCGTGGGTAGGCGGCTGAGACAGCATGCTCCATAGAGCTCACCACCTTCATCAGATCTCCATCCAGCATCTTCACAAACCTCTCCTTCATCATTACTTTCACTGAAAGAGGTGAGGCATATTGTTGAGATCTTAAGATGCATTTCTGTTCATCAAGATTTAACAATTGTAATATTACCATAATATTCTTTTGCGTTTTAAGACATTGGTATATTGTAATGGGCCCATTCAATTGCTAATGGACTTCGCTTGGTGTTGGAAAAAACCAGTCTCATTAGTTTTTCAACCTAAAGTCATAATTAACAGGTGTAGTGAAGCGTAGTGACTTTTTTGATTGTTAGTGAGTGTGGCAATATAATACAATACAATAATATAATCATACATTCCTTTACAACACCCTCACTGATCGAACATTTTAAGCTATCTTACAGACCCTGCCTAATACTGTGCTATTTTGTTGTTGTAATTTTTATTGTACTATAATGATATCTAATGCATACTGCAGATTACATAACTAAAAAATAAAACTTACCCCGATCCATGTAGTCTCTTCCATAGTCATCCTTGACTTCTTGAGGCAGTCTGTCCCATAGTTTCACAATGTTGTTCTGAATAAGATTAACATCAGTCACACTTGTTTTAAAGAACCCAGGTTCAATACACAATACTTTAACTCCAAACGGTGCCATGTTCATCCTGTCAACACACAACATAAAATTTTGTCAAGACAACAGCTTTGTACAATAGAACAGATGTCTATAAAAGTCTGATCTTCACAACACCTGGATGCATATCATCACATGAACAAAGAAGACTTCTATGGACCACAGAAAAGTTGTTGATGCTCATCAAGCTGGAAAAGGTTAGAAAACCATTTCTGAATAGTTTGAACTCCTCCAGTACATGAAGAAAATTCAAGACCACCATTATCCTACCCAGGAGAAGTGGTTGACCAACAAAGGTCACTCCAAGAGCAACAGGTGTAATAGTCCACAAAGGAACCCAGGGCACATTCTGAACTAAAGCCCTCTCTCATGTTTTATGAGTCCACCATTAGGAGAACACTGAACAACACTGGAGTGCATGGTAGGAGAGAAAGCCACTCCTCTCCAGGAATACTGCTGCCTGTCTAGAATACACATGGACAAACCAGTAGGCTGCTGGAAACATATTGGATGAAAGAGACCAAGGACAGAACTTTTTCGCATTATTTTTAGAAAGAAGAGCACTGCATTCTGTTATAAGAGGGTTGTGAGGCAAAACAACAACCCTAAACACATGTTGTTCTATCAAAGCATGGTTAAATAAGAATAAAGTTCATTTTTGGAATGGCTGAGTCAAAGTCCTGACCTTAACCCAAAATAAATATTGTGGAGGGACCTGATTTGAGCAGTTCATGTGAGGAGACCTACCACCATCCCAGAGTTGAAGCTGTACTGTAGAAAGGAATGGACTAAACCGTTTAGTTCAGTTATGGCTGCACAAGAAGATTACACCACACACTGTAAGAAGAAGTACTTTTGCCATTCACAATTAGGTATACTTAAACATTTTCCAAATAAATGGCAGGGTATTGTATAATATTTTATCAAATTTGTTTAATTTGGTTCCCTTGACCTATTTTAAGAACTAAATCTTTTGAGGTTTCACATCATATTTATTTAGAAGTACATAACATTCCAAAGAGTTCACAAACTCTCAAGCACCACTGTAACTTTCAGCACAACACCAACTTCAACTATAATGCTGCAACAATGCTGATGTCCTGAAAATGATTCAAAATGAAATCTGGTTAGTAGTTGTCCTATGGTGGTCTCCTTTCAGAGCTACACACTGTGCAGAAAGAAATAATGGTCAGTAATTATATACTTACAAAGTACAGCTATATGGTACCCAAGTGGTCAGAGGGTGTAGGCACCTAATAATCAAGTTAATCAATTTCATTTTTAAGATCTTAACTTTCAAAAAACTGTTCTGCTAGGTATCTGCTCACATCCACGTAATGGTAGTTGGTGTGGCGTAGTAAGAAACACCTCTACCCTTCACATGGCAGACTGGTGTTTGATTCTCTGCTTGGGAAGGCAAGCTATGCCATTAAGGGTCTTTAAGCAAATGTTACAAATGTTACATTTATCTGCATCTGTAACATTAATTACAAAGCAAAAATTTAAGTCACTCTGCATATGATGGATGTATGCTGATGTGGGTGGATTGTCTTTACAAGGCTTACCTCAGACTGTCATTGAATGCCTCCACTCCATATTTTGAGATGCAGTATGGTCCTCCGAATGGACTGACCCTTCCAAACACGCTGGCAACATTAACCACACGGCCCTTTGCTTTTTTAATGAGAGGTAGCACGCTCAGGGTCACATCAATAACTCCAAGTAGATTAACGTTGATCATGTGCTTAAAGTCATCTATAACCAACCAGTCATTGGGAGCAGATGGAACAGAGACTCCTGCATTGTTTACCACAGCCCATAGACCTGAATAACACACAAATACATACATACACAACACAAACACATTACTGTATTTTTCCATGAACGGATACTAAAACGAAGCACTGCATGTGAGAATTTGTGTGATGTAGAAGTTAAACAAAAGAGACAAAGAGACAATGACGAAGCAGACCTGCAGCATACTCTGTCATGCAGCAGTTGTGAAATAGCCTAGTTTTACACATTGCATCAAATTCATTGCTTAACATGAGTAACCTAACATGTATAGACAAAGAACAAACTACACTTTGTCTAACAGGGAACTAGCTTCATTTCAAGCGTTTAAACAAACATAGTAAATAGAGCCCAATAGAAAAAAATAAAGTAAAAAATCTTACCTTTCTCTCCCACCAGATTCTTAATGGTCTCTGTAGCCTTTTTGATGCTGTTGCTATCAGTGACATCTAATGGGATAGTAGAGAGTCTAGTTGAGCAGGCCTTCTTAAGCTCATCTTCTCCTTTTTCTGTATAACAGCCAGCGATGACGCAGAAGCCCTTAGTGTCCAGGTGTTTGGCCAGGAGATTCCCGAAGCCACTGTCACAGCCCGTGATGTAGACATATTTCTCGGATTTATTTGGCACATACTTCAGATCTCTGAACCACCGGTAGAGAAACCATACGACCACCAGACCTAAGGCATGTACAAACATTTCTGCCTGGATCTGCACGAAAAAAATAAAAGCTTATGACATGACTGCATAGACACACAGAGACAACAACAATCTAAATTATAATGTCTAAATAAATCCAATAAAAATGTTTTAGAAAATACTTCATATGAAATATGCTATGCTATGTTACTGCATATAATGGATCAGTAGTATATAGCATATTACCAATATAAATAGTGGTGTTTCACATGATAAGACTATTGCACATAAGATTATA
>JBBPCY010000002.1:22418800-22437512 GCA_037974405.1 Brachyalestes nurse | reverse complement strand
TATAGTACTGCCCACTTTCTGCCATAACAATGCAAATTTACTAATAAAGGATTATCTTATCTTACATTACACAATATATATACATACGTGTGTGTGTGTGTGTTTATATAACATACTACTAGTGAAATGGACCTAATGTGGAAATCTTTTTTTAATCTATGCAACCAGTTGAGGCAGATTTAAAACTGACAGCAAATGCAGACTATGAAAAATAAAGATGCTATGTAAGATAGCAATGTAATCTGGTTCAGGGGCAGCACCACAGGGCAGCTGTAAACTGAACTGTATCCAAGCAGCCCAGTTAACCATTAACAAAATCAGCTTTAGACTGTGATCTGAGAACTTTGCAATTTTGTGTCATATGCAGGGATGAATGGCATCCACAATAACTCACTGAATGGAGGCTTTACGGTCTTTAATAAAACAAACACACTGAATGGCAGCTCAGATTTGTTTTAAATCAAAGCAAGGGAAACAGAGTTGCCTTTTAAAGCTGATTTGGTGTCTTTTCACCTTTTACCAGCAGAGGACGTTTCAGACTACAACAGTGTTTTGGAGTAAGAAAATAAAGAACATGCAGCTGCAAAATAAAGAGGGAAACGTCACAACACTTGCCAGGCTGACTTCTTTATAACACCCATTAAGATATCCACCTAAAGTGCGATTAAATATGCTCTCTATCTTTCAAACCTGAGCTGGACTCGTCTATTTTCGAAAGCGCACACACACAGAACAAGCAGGGCTGTTCACTAAGCATTTAAGTCCTTCTGTTCGTGCAGGCAGAAAGTTTTATGTAAAAAGACCGGTGCCTGATTACCTGTGCGTCGTCCTTTGAAATGAATGGAAGGAGACGTGACTGCCTTACTATGTGTCTTCAGTGGTGTCGTTGGTTTTTCCGGTGTTACACAAAAAAACATGTCAATTTTTACCCTTAGAGGTCGCTATAGTAAATTCAAACGTCTTTCTAAAAAAAAAACACTATATTGACAGAAGTATTGGGACACTGTTTTCTCTTACTTTCAGTGAAGGGCAATCTTCATGCTTCCAACTTTGTGGATACAAAGTTAGGGGAAGGCCCTTTTTTATTGCAGCATGACTGTACCCGAAGGTCCATAAAGACATGTTTGGATGAGTTTGGCGCGGAAGAACTTGACTGGCACAGAGCCCTGACTTCAACCCCATCCAACACCTCTGGCATGAACTAGAACAGAGATTGTGAGCCAGGCCTTTTCGTCCAACATCAGAGCCTGAACTAATAAATGAATGAATTCCCACAGAAACTCCAAAATCCTGTGGAAAGCCTTCCAAGAAGAGTGGAAGCTGTTACAGCTGTATAGGGGGACAAACTCCATAGTAAAGTCTATTTGAATGTAGTATAATTAAAGATCCTGTTGGTGTCATGGTCAGGTGTCTTAATGCTTTTGTCCATATAATGTACATTGAATAAATACACAATTACCCTGCATTATAAATCACAATAAGACAAAATTTTGCTGAAGTTGAATGGGAAAAATAGCATTCCATGTCATGGACCCAGTTATTCAAAGTCAGACATTACTTCTCACTGCAGAGTTAAGACCATTCAGAAAATTTAAAGAGCCTATCATGGAAAAGTGTGTTTTCCCCACTTTTCTGAAATGAGTTTGCTGTAGTACTGGCCAGTCTTGTGCACAAAGAGCTAGTGTGGCTGCAGGGTTCCATTCAAAACAAGCAGATATATGCCTGGTTCTAAACATCGTCTGGATGTAATCTTCTGACTACTGACCATGTATGTTCTGTTGAAATAAAATCATTTCTGTTGTAGTATGTAAACAGTGAATGACAGGTCTTTGCAATGCCACTGCATTTACATGCATCTGACTATTCAGCAATTTTAGTTAAAAAATCTAAAGAAGTTTGTACTTTTCAGCACAATTTAAACAGTGGAGTGTTATCAGAGCACCTTCAGAGCTCCCACAGATCTGTATTTTTTTTTTTTTCAAAACAAATAGCAACATTATGTATTTTCTTGTTGGAAACTTTAAAAAGTCCTTTCAGCTTAGACTGCATTTTAAAAATCCTAAAGGTATAGTAACAAAATCAGGCTGTTTAATTCAGAGATTGGACAATGGTCATGCAATAATGAGTTAATAATGACTTGTGTTGCAAAAACCACACAAGTGAATCTAAAACGTAGGATATGGGTCCTTTAACAGAGAGCTTTGCACTCTGCTCTACATTCTAGCAGCTTTTAGCTACGAGCTTATATTGTTGCTGTTTTATGTTTTCTTAGTAACTGTATGGTTGTTGTATTTATGTATATATATGTATTTATCTTGGCCTGTTCTTATTTATTTACTTTACCAAAAAGTGGGTAATAGTTTTACTTTAGGAGAAATCTCACTTAAGATAGGATAAGTTCCCCTTCTGTACCCTACAGCTAGAAAACAAATTCTCTTGTGTTTTTTTTGTCCTTAGTCAAGGATTTTGTTATAATTTGAACAAGGATGAACCTTTAATATAACATGTATTGATGTGTTGGATAAATGTATCGATCTCTATGGGAATCCAAGGAGTGAAGTATAGGCCTGTTGCAGAAAGTTATTTCTCACAAACTCCTCTGTGCCCTTTTGACTCATGAAGCTGGTGGGAGAACTCTGAAGAACCAACCACCTGACTGGCAGACTAAGAAAACGAGTACTGTGTTCTGTAACTGTCCACTAGCGAATAGCAGACAGCTCATTATTAAACTTTAAGTTGTAGCTTTAAGATGTTCTGCTATGAGTGCTTGGCTGTCTAATATAGTTAATGTAAGCTACCTTTCCAGGTGAGGGGCTGTATGGTTGTCCCTATCAATTATATCTACCAATTATTTAGTGTGATTTAGTTTTTTTAACTCAAATAAAAATGGATATAACTATAAAAAGCAGCCTTTCAAAGATTCTCAAACATTCAAACTGAATATTAATAGTAATAGTAACAGGGAGCGCAATGAATGGTAAACAGTAGCCGCTAATTAATACATTAGTCAGGAATAATGCTGCTCAGTGATTATTTACCATCATTCACTGTTAGCAACAATACCATTAATGATCATTCTTTTAATGTAGAAATCTTCATTTTAGAAGAAGCTTTTGTATATTCAGCTAACACAATGTGTGTATTGCTATGTCAGCAGACAACTAATGAACTTATGCATTCACTGGATTTTTTAGGGCAGCACTAGCTTACACACTGACATTTTAACTTTTCAAAAAGCTAGACATTTGATTGACACATGCGTTTACTTTTTACAGTAAACCCTTTAATTAAATATAGGCAGTAATCATATTCAGGACCAGGGTTGGGAACCACTGATGTACATAGTTTATATGTGCTTATTATCATACTTATTATCACAACGAATCAGCGATCAGTTACTACTTTTGTCAGTACAGACCATTGTCAGCTGATCATTGGTCGAACTGGTCAAGAAGTCAAATTTTAATTGATTTGAATCAATTACTTTATTTTTCAGATTATACCAAGTTATTGTGACAGATGCAGAACGATTTGTCTTGTTATTGTAGAGTAGCCCTTCTGTAATCAGCAATGTTTTATTATTAACAGCTGACAATTGCTGATTCATCAGAAAGGTTGATGACTTCAATTCAAGTAATACATTTTAATAAAGTTATAGTGGCAGCCCTATTGGAAAGCCAGTCCCCAAACTCAGATCTTTTCCCCTTAATCTAATGTCAATGTAAGTAAAGTTTTTCCTTTTGTTTTTTGGGTACTTCTCGTACTGAAGTAAATTATCACAACAGTAAGAGTTCTACTGTTTGAGTAATAATTTGCAGTATATTTTTCCACTCCTGGTGGGAAACTCACAGCAACCAGGCCCATGATGCAAGCTTTATGACTAGACATTTTCAACAGCTACAAATTGTACTTGAGGTATCTGTGTAAGAGCTGATTAATATCTGATAACAAATCAGGTTTAAGTTCATTTGTGTTAAGCAGTTCTTCACCGAGCGAGCATTGACCTGAGATATTTGTACCATTACTGACTGATTAAGAACTAAGAAAGGAATTCTCTCACAACGATTTTAATCTTTAATCAACTGTTCAAATACATTTCTGACATTCCAGCCCATAGTTCATGTTGAAATATTCAGTACACCGCAAAGAGACAAGTATCTTCTCGTCTCAATAACCTGTTATTCCTCTTCTTAACTGAGGGTGAATGAGTCAAAAACTTTGACTCTGAAAGTGACCGCAAAAGATTATAGCATTTGTGCTTCAAATAATTTAAGTATATTAAGACATTTCATTTTTATTTTTTACATATGTTCAGCATCAGAATAGCGTATAATTGAGGTATAGTTTCGTACTAAGTGTTTTACCTGTTTTATTATCAAATGTAACTTTGATAATAAAACTTTTATGAATAACTATGCATTTATTTTAACTTTTAATCATTGTTTTAAGAAGGTAAAGTGTGGTCAAACAGTGAGGTCAATGATCTCATGGCTTTTATTAAATTATCGCCTCTGTGTTATCCTTTCTAGGTTACTGGATAATAACAAACAGTAATGCTTACGTTCATGATTGAATTTTTATAACATATCAAAACTCAGTTGTAAGCTGGTGATGATTTTATGACAGATTGTTTTTTTTTTAATTGAATGTGTAGTATGTATCGTGATTCACACATGATTTTATGACTGCCCTCAGATCGTACACCACATCCTGCACTGTTGTGATAGTTTGCCTTCCTGGAACTTTTGATGAACTAATGGCCATGAGGTTGTTCAACCCAATTAATTTCAGCCACACCACACAGGTAAATTATACATATATACTTTTAAACCAGATTCTGAATTTCATCTCTCATGAAAAATATAATCAGAAATAATGATTCACACAACAGACCAATATTCAAATATTCACAGACCAAGTTTCAAAACTTTATTCAAAAACGGATAAGGGAAGATTGACCTTCTTTTCCAAATTAAAATCTATCCCACTTAAACAGAGGGTCATGTCAATCCTAAAAAATTACATTACAAAAGACTGAAGTAGTGATTTATAGTAGAAATGGTTCGAAATATATGGTTCTTATTTCCTGCCTTCAGTGGCCCTGTGGTCAAAAGAGGGCTACTGATGGACTGGAAAATGAAACAGACTGTGCATGGAAAAATATGAAGCTAAATATGGTTACAGTGTGGTAAGTAAGTGTACACTATGTGCAAAAAAGTCCAAGAGTGCTGTTGATACACCAGTACCAGAGAAACTCACACCGCTACGAGTGTCACTATGAATTGAGTGTCACCGTGAATTGTCTCCCACTCACGTAATACCTAGTCAGCAGTGATTATATTGTGATTTCTTTACAGTGAACGATCAACTGTCCAGCAACAAATGGGCTACAGTCAGGTTCAGTATGGTTGTATTGCCTGTTAAAATTCGCGAGTGGGTTTAGAAAGTCCAGCAATTAACTGGCATAGTACAGGGCTACATATTTTGCACAGGATTTAATATAATTTCTAAGAAAGAACAGTCTACCTCTGAAGACCTTGGCCTTGTCTAAGGCTTTATGGAGGTATTGTCTTATCAGTCTAATAGTGGGGCAGACAGCCATGGGGCGTGGACTGGACACTGATAACATAAATACAGCTGAAGAGTTCTACTCACTGAGAGTGACCATCTTCTGTACAGACCCAACTGAAGCCCCTAAGGATACACAGAAACAAGTGAGTACTTTTCCACTCTGACCCTTTTTAAATCAGTTTTGCATTCATATCTTAGTTAATCAATATAATTGAAAATGGATTGAACGTATAATTTTTCCTTTTCTTATGTTTCATAAGTCTCTTTATTTTATATATTATTTAAAACTGTGGTAGGTTAACACAGTAGACAGCGCAAGAAGACCATAGAAAGTATTTTATGTATATATTAAGTTATACTGACATTTATTAATGATTAGAATTAATTTTAACAACTTTTAAATAAAGCATATTTTATTTTAAACAGCTCTCTTTTCAATGTAAATATAATTATATAACTAATATATGACTAATGGTTAAAATAAACAAGACCGCTAGACATAAAAGTGCCATTAACAATTCTTAATTACTTAATCAGTATATAACATACATGGAAAGCACTTTTCTTCCTTTGGTTTAAAGTACAAATGACATAATTGTTCCCACATTAGCAAATTAAAGAAAGAAATGGGAAAAGAAAAAAAATATATATGTGTACTATTGATGTCTCTTTTGCTTTTTCAGAATTCAGAACATAGTTATCAAGCATTAAGGAAGCTCAGTTGATCACAGATCACCAAGTATGGAAGTAAGCAATAGTGATAAAGGTAAGGCTTACAGCTTTTAATGTTGAAATGTAATAGTCTTGACTTCTAATTTATATGGAAATTTTAAGTTGTTTGTGTATCTAATGTTGTGGGCATTTTTTACTCCACAGCCAGTGAAAAGAGGTGAGTACTCTGAATTTACTATAGACATAATGTACTGTGGTGAATTTGTTTCAACATAAAGGCCATAAACACTATGAATAGCTAATTACATTGATTTCATTTTTCAAGGATTAAGACTGACAAAAATGAAGAAAAAGTGCTGGGAGTTGGATTTTTTCAACTGTTTCGGTTTGCTACATGGGCTGACATTGTAATGATGGTGGTGGGGGGGTTGTGTGCGCTCGTTCATGGCGCTGCCTCCCCTCTCATGCTGCTCGTCTATAGCATGATGACCAACACCTTTGTGGGCTATGAGCTGGAGGTTCAGGAGTTGGCTGATCCCAACAAAACCTGCATTAATAATACAGTGACCTGGACTAATGGGTCCTTAGTGGAGCTGGAAGATAATACCACTGTGTATTGTGGGTGAGTATTGTGAAACTATATGCATTTTAATTCATATTATCACATTATAGGCATAACATTATGGCCTTATAATTTGCTAGTACCATATAATGTATGTTGATAACATGAAATATGCCAGTATGCCAAGGTGCTAAATCTTTTCTCTTATACAGTGTGGATATTGAGGCACAGATGACTATGTTTGCTTATTATTATATTGGTATTGGACTGGCAGTGCTAGTTGTCAGTTACTTTCAGGTAGGACAAACAAAGTCTCTCTATATGATGTTTGTTATCTACATGTCATGAACCTGATTATCATAAAACAACAATGAGGTAATAAGAATGTTTAACTGATGCTCACATTTAAACCGACTGCATATCTTCTCCCATGTTTCAGATTTACTTTTGGGTTTTTGCCGCCGCAAGGCAGACACAAAGGATCAGAAAAACATACTTTAGAAAGATCATGTGCATGGAGATTGGCTGGTTTGACTGCACCTCTGTTGGGGAGCTGAACACAAGGATATCTGAGTAATAGTCAAATCTTGTTTTTCATTATGGACAATGAATGAAACATAACACCTGGAATCTGCATTTGCAATCATTATATCATTGTGTTTTTTTCTCTTTGTGCAAACAGTGATATTAATAAAATCAACAATGCAATAGCAGACCAAGTAGCCATTTTCATTGAGAGAATCTCAACCTTCATCTTTGGTTTTCTGGTGGGCTTTGTTGGAGGATGGAAACTGACCCTTGTGGTAATTGCTGTTAGCCCTCTAATTGGATTGGCTGCAGGACTGATGGCTATGGTCAGTACTTATTCATTCAATATGATATGAGTCATTCTAATTATTAGCCGTTTTATGTTCCTGTAACATTAATAAAAATATATAAACACATGTTTTACTATCACCAGTTTGAAAATCTGCCTTTAGTTGTCTTAGGTAAGAAAAATCATGTGTGTGCAGGCAGTTGCAAGGCTAACAGGGCGTGAGCTGCAGGCCTATGCTAAAGCTGGAGCCGTAGCTGATGAAGTTCTCTCGTCCATCAGAACAGTAGCAGCATTTGGAGGGGAAGATAAGGAAGCAGACAGGTAAAGTCCTTTGATTCCTTTGCTGTCTAAGTGACCTGTGAAGCTGGATGTAGTAACAAACTCAAAGAGAACATCAGTGTTGTCTGATGCAACAAAGTTATTTCAAGTTATTTTTGTCATCTGCAGATACGACAAGAATCTTGAAGAAGCTCAGACCTGGGGGGTGAAGAAAGGGACAATCATTGGCATATTTCAGGGTTATCTGTGGTGTATCATTTTCCTCTGTTATGCGCTGGCCTTCTGGTACGGCTCTCAGCTTGTCATTGACACCAAGGAGCTCACACCAGGAGCCCTCATTCAGGTGTGAGCCATTCTCAAAGATGCATTCAACAATTTTCCTCATAATTTGTATCAAACAAGTATAAGAACAGAAAAATCCCAGTAAAATGTGTTGGCTGTAAAGTCCACTTGCAACTACATAAACAATGAAACAGTGAGGATTTTCCCTTTGTATTTAGTAGCACTGCACACGCTATATTTATTATATGCTGTAATTATATGCTATAATTTTATCTGCAGGTGTTTTTTGGCGTGCTCATGGGAGCCATGAACCTGGGCCAAGCTTCCCCATGCCTGGAGGCCTTTGCTTCTGGACGTGCTGCAGCCAAGAGTATCTTCGACACCATTGATAGGGTGCGTCTAACGATGACTCAAACAGCTCACTGACACATTCACAAAATCAAAAACCTCTCTGTCATACTGTCAACACAGAAGAATTAGTCACTACCTACCACTGTGCTCAAACAGATGCCAAAAATCGATTGCTTCTCTGAAGAAGGCCACAAGTTAGAGAAGGTGAAAGGTGACATTGAATTCCATAGTGTTGAGTTCAACTATCCCTCCAGACCTGAAGTGAAGGTTAGACACCTTTGTTTTTTAATAACTTTATATTTTTTCACTTGTTGAGAAAAGTCAGTTTGTATATCTCTTTTTTCATTGTAGATTTTGGATCATTTAAATTTGGTGGTTAAAGCTGGGGAGACAACAGCTTTTGTTGGACCTAGTGGATCTGGCAAAAGTACAGCAGTCCAACTTATTCAGAGATTCTATGATCCTGAACAAGGAATGGTAACCCACAGATTAATGTGCTTGTTCACTATTTGCCTGAAAACAGGCGAACTCTGTGATATTTGTACATTAACTTGTATTAGTAAAGCGTGACATGTAGACAAATTGCTCAGTAGCTAAACTGCCACCCCTCTTAGGTCACCCTGGATGGCCATGACATTAGAAGTCTGAATATCCAGTGGCTGCGGTCACTAATAGGCATCGTAGAGCAAGAACCCATTCTCTTTGCCACCACTATCTCAGAGAACATTCGTTACGGCCGAGCAGGAGTCACCATGGAGGAGATCATACAGGCTTCCAAAGAGGCCAATGCTTACAACTTTATCATGGACCTACCACAGGTAAATAACCAGCACCTTATCATACAGAATGGTATCTAAATTAGTAGTGTGTCTTCTTATCTACAAAAGGGTGGTGTGATCTGTACCTCTGTTGATTTCTTAGTTAGCGTTTAAAAAGATTGTTCTGTAGACATGTGGGTTTCATCTTAAAGGGACATTTCAAGGAAAATCAAATTCACTTCAATAAGAATTGAAGTAGCATGTAAATAGGCCAAACTTTACCATTAACTTAAGCTACATCCAAAAAACCCATCTTGAGTTCATTGCTTTATATGTAAAAAAAACCAACACATTTACCTATTTCTGTCATATTCAGGCTACAGACGTTTGCCCTGCCCATTCACATTGAGATTATAAAACAAGTTTCAGTCTGGAGTGCAATAGAGGGCAACAAATCAGAACAGCAAGCATTTACATATTTTTGCTAAAAACGAGTATCTCCAGATATGAACTTGATGGTACAAAACATTCTGGACCATTAGCCATGAAATCATAGCACAATAAAATTGGAATACCCCCCCCCCCCAAAAAAAAAAAAAAAGAAAGAAAAACAGCATGATATAAGATGTTGTCGCAATAGCAAAAATAAATCAGAAAGGTAACCAAAACATCCTGTTAAACTCTAAGAAAGGGTGACATGGTTCATACATTAACAGGAGGAAAAAATAATAAAATGAAGTTAAAAATACTCGATGTTTTTTCATGATACACTGATTGCTTGGTGCAGAAATTCGATACATTAGTTGGAGAGGGAGGAGGCCAGATGAGTGGTGGGCAGAAGCAGAGGATTGCAATCGCTAGAGCCCTGGTCAGAAACCCCAAAATCCTTCTGCTGGACATGGCCACATCAGCCCTGGACAATGAGAGTGAAGCTGTGGTGCAGGAGGCGCTTGACAAAGTGAGACCAACTGGATTTGGATTGTTTGATTTGAAGTGCAGTTTTCAGCGCTGTTTTTTACTGAACATATCTGAAAATCTGTTTTATATTTACACAGTAAGCATTTGATGCATTATATTTTGTTTTCAGGCTCGCGTAGGCAGAACCACCATCTCTATTGCTCACCGCCTCTCTACAATTCGTAATGCAGACGTGATTGTGGGCTTTGAGCATGGCTGTGCGGTGGAAAGGGGCTCACACAATGAACTCCTGGACAGGAAAGGCGTCTACTTCACTCTCGTTACACTTCAAAACCAAGGAAGTGATTCGTCCAATAACAAAACAAACAACAGTAAGTAAACTCTGAATTTGGCACTTGATTGGTGATACTTTGTTTGCGGCAAGATTTTTTGATTTTATGTCTTACCAACACACCAGCACCTAAGACTACCATAACTGAAGATGATGGATTTGAGAAACCTAGAAGTTTCAGCAGGGGAAGCTATCAATCCAGTTTAAGGTAAAATAGACAACAAAACAATGTGTACTTTTCAGAAGTTTAAGTGAAGCTGTTTTTATTTTGTCTTAAGTGGAATATGTTAATTTATGAAAATGAACTAAATGTTTAACAGGAGATCCTTGCGATTGAGGTCACGCTCTCAAATGTCAAACACTCTTGTTGATGCCATTTCTGGAGAACTAAGATTTGATTCTGACAGTTTCAAAATGGACACAGATGAGGAAACAAAGGTAAAATATTGAAGGTCAACAGCAGAAAAAAAACTTACAAAATAAGAGAAAATACATTTATAATGATGTGTAAACATTACATGTTTATATTAGGCAAGAATTAATATAACGGGTAGGCAACATTTCGTTTACATTTTCAGAAGTATCTATCATACAGCATTTTAACGTACAGCATTTAATTTACAGTGTATTGCGTATGTTAACATTCTCCATTCTTTCACTCAGAAATGTGATGACACTGTGGAGGAGTTTACTGAATCAGCACCCGTGGCTCGAATTCTAAAGTACAACCAACCTGAATGGCCATATATGTTCCTGGGCTCTTTGGGAGCGGCTGTAAACGGATCTGTTAATCCCATCTACGCCCTCCTGTTCAGCCAGATTCTAGGGGTCAGAGACATTTTAAAGTCTGCACTACCAGCAAAATATTTGGAGCAGTTTATATGAATATAATCTGAATACTGTCTTTCTGTTGTGTAGACATTCTCTATCAGAGACCTGAATGAGCAAAGAGAGCAGATTAATGGGGTTTGCATTTTGTTCGTCATTGTGGGATGTATGAGCTTTTTCTCACAGTTTTTACAAGTAAGTTTCTGCATGTCTTTGAGAATAATATCTCAATGATTGAGTTTTTTGCAGTGCTTACAGCAGATTTAACAACATGTTGTCATGTATTCTACACATTATCTTCTGCACATTATATGGATAAGAAACAGTTTTAGCATTTAGAATTGCATAATGTTTGTTGCATTATGTGGCAGCTGAACCAGTGTTTCTGATGAGTAGTGTGTGTATTGCAGGGATATGCTTTTGCTAAGTCTGGGGAGCTACTGACTCGCAGGCTGAGGAAGATCGGTTTCCAGGCCATGCTTAAGCAGGAGATTGGATGGTTTGATAATCCTTATAATAGTCCTGGGGCTCTTACCACTAGACTGGCTACGGATGCCTCCATGGTGCAAGGCGTGAGTAGGCCTGGCTGGCAATAGTGATCAAATGAGCTGCATAAACTGATGCATTCAATTGCGTTCTAAAATGAAATACTCTGTGTTTTTCAGGCCACCGGCTCTCAGATTGGCATGATTGTTAATTCACTGACCAATATTGGAGCCTCATTCATCATTGCATACTACTTCAGCTGGAAATTGAGTCTTGTAGTGACTTGCTTCCTCCCCCTGATTGGACTCTCTGGGGTCTTCCAGGCCAAAATGCTGACTGGGTTTGCTAATGAGGACAAGAAAGCAATGGAGGCTGCAGGGCAGGTAACATAGCTTTTAAAATAAATCTACAGTGCAATAGTCCATATGGATATGATTCTAAAAAAATATGAAACCATTGAACTTGTTTGAGCCTGAGTAAACTTTTTTGTATTTCTTAGTAATTCTAGACGTGTTCTTACAGGTGTCTGGTGAGGCCATGGCCAACATCAGGACCATTGCAGGTCTGGCTAAAGAGAGACATTTTGTGGATCTGTATGAACAGCAGCTGGAGGAGCCCTACAAAGCAGCCAAGAAGAAGGCTAATGTCTATGCCATCTGCTTTGCCTTCGCCCAGTGTGTTATCTTCATGGCATATGCAGCCTCTTTTAGATATGGGGGCTATTTGGTTAGTTACGAGGGACTTCACTACGTGGTTGTTTTTAGGTAAGCACTGAACAATGTTCCTGTTTCTGAAAGGCCAGTGTCCAGCACAGTTTGGTGACACCTGGTTTAATACAACCAGAGATCTATACAGTCCTGTAGCTTATATAGACTTTTGCTCTTGTTTCCTAACCTGTAGCAGTAATGCTACTATGACTTTTTCACCTCAAACTGATCTGAGTGTGTACATGTGCAACCATCATCATATATGCTGTGTCATAAAATTACTTATTATAAGTTGAAATATTTATTGATAGTTCTTTTGATTAACACTATGTGCATTTGATGTCACAGAGTCATCTCTGCCATTGTAATCAGTGGGACAGCTCTTGGAAAAGCTTCATCTTTCACACCAGATTATGCCAAAGCCAAAATTGCTGCTGCCCAGATCTTTAAACTGCTGGACAGAGTACCCAGAATTAACACTAGCCAGACAGAGGGACAAAGATGGGTGAGAAAACTAAGCTATATGATCAGTATGATAAAATGAAAACAAGCCTAGTATAAAACAAAGATAAAGTTATATCATTTAATGTCACTATGGCTTGTTATAAGACTTTTTACAACTTATGATATATTTAATAAAAAATGTTTCTTCTTGCAGGCTCACTTTAAAGGTAGGGTTGAGTTTAAGAACTGCACGTTCACATACCCTAGTCGGCCAGACATTCAGGTGCTGAGGGGACTTGAGGTGGCAGTGAGCCCTGGACAGACGCTTGCGTTTGTTGGCAGCAGTGGATGTGGCAAGAGCACAAGTGTTCAGCTCTTGGAGAGATTCTATGACCCAGACCAAGGCCAAGTGGTGAGACTGTCATTGGTTTGGTACAGCAAAATAAACTTACATGTATATTACTGTAATTATCCAGAGAATGCTCTCATTCCAATTTTGGATAATAAATACTGATGATATACATTTTCTTCACTCCAGCTGATAGATGGACACCCATCACATGGTGTTAATGTACCATTCCTGAGGTCTCAGATTGGAATTGTATCTCAAGAACCTGTACTTTTTGACTGCACTATAGCAGAAAACATCCAGTATGGAGATAATGCACGCTCCATCAGCATGGAGGAGATCATAGAGGCTTCTAAGAAGGCTTTTCTGCATGATTTTGTGATGTCTTTGCCTGATGTGAGTAAAATCACATTATGATCCCAAACTCAAACAACCTATGTAAATGGTCAACGCATAATGCTTGAAAAACAATGCAAAAGACTTGCTACATATTATTGCTGTTGGAACAAACCTTGCATCTCCATTTGAGTTTATTTCCTTAATTCGATTTGATTTGATTGTTTTTTCTTTATTAAATACTGTTGTTTACACTGTATACATTTTATGACAAACTTAAACTGCAATGCAAAATGTTCAAAATAAATTTGGATACAATCTTGCAATATCAATTTACACTGCAATCTCAGAGTAGCCAAGTTTGACCTTTCCTGTGCTTTTTTTTGTAAAGCAAGATTTTGCAGTGGCTGAATGTGAGCTAGCAAGTTGCAGTGTATAATGTCTTACTCGCAGAGAAAATGACAGTTATGAATAGATCTGTCCATAATGTAAAGTTAATGATGTACTGAACAAACTCACAACTTCTTGTCCTGGTTTTTAGAAATATGAGACTCAAGTTGGAGCTCAGGGTTCTCAGCTCTCTAGAGGGCAGAAGCAGCGTATAGCCATCGCTCGTGCCATCATCAGAAACCCCAAAATCCTGCTGCTGGATGAGGCCACCTCTGCACTGGACACAGAGAGCGAGAAGGTAGAACCTCTGCTCTTGGTTATATTTTGTTTTATGCATGACAAGATTCTTCTGGAAAAATGAACAAGGAAAAGAATACTTGGAAAGATTTGTTTTAGTTGGTTTATGTGCATTCTTTAAAATTTTTTTGTTTATAGACCACTCGTTTTCCACTCCTCTACCTCCTATTGTTAAATCTGTGTATTTGGCTCTATTTTATTTTCTGTGTGTGCAGACAGTCCAGGAAGCGCTGGATGAAGCTCGGCGGGGCCGCACCTGCATCGTCATCGCCCACAGACTCTCCACCATTCAAACTGCTGACATCATCGCAGTGATGTCACAGGGTGTTGTGATAGAGAAAGGGACACATGAGGAGCTAATGGAGAAGAAAGCTGCCTACTACAAGCTCGTCACTACAGGTGCACCCATAAGTTAAACACAGTGGTGTGGAGTAAAAGTGGAAAAGTAGGACAAAGTATTTCTGGACATTTATACTTTAGAAACTTCTATTTGTGTGGAATTTCCTTTTTACTTTACCACATTAACAATTCTGAAAAAGAATAACATCTGCTCTTATTTTTTGATGCACATTTAAGTCCATTTGATACTTAAGGACTATTACAATGCATGGAAGCATCTTGTACCTGACTATTTTTTCATTGTAGCATCATTTTCACAAAGATAGTTCTTTGTTCACTGCTTATCTGCTTACTTCAGCTCAGATAATGTTCATTTCAGTATAATGTTCATTTCATGAACATGGATGCTCCATTTACAAATGGAGACATACTGAATGTTCTCTAAACAGACTGAATGAAAAATATGCCTTTTGTATCCTTGTGTATGTTGTCACTATGCAATCCTCTCTGACGTCCTAGACGTATAATTATAATTTATTTTGTATATAAACATTTTGTGTATAATTGGTGTGCTATCTAGCACCTTACCTGTATGTAAATAGATATATACCGCCTTTTATTTTTTTGTATGCCTGACAAAAATCTATAAATGTTTCAAACTTTCCTACAGTTAAATAAATCACACGAGGAATATCTTTATGTCTGTATGAATTATCTTTTTTAAGCAATCTTTGCAAGGCAGGTTTAGGTACCTCACAGGGAAATTGCATCAATTAGCATTAAACTCACTCATGGTGTCTACACTAGGGGGAGCCAGTCTCAAACAGTAGGTCTGTAACAAACACTCAAGTGTCTAATTTTTTAAATGTTTCACTTAATCTACTAAAGAAAACAGGATCTACTAAAGAAAACATCCAGAAAGTGAACTTTGGGAAATCAGAAAAAAAATCAGAAAACAAAAGTGAAAAGTGGAAACTGGTTATTGATAGTAACGAGATATCCAAAGCATCAAATTACTTTAAAACTACTTCACAGATAGCTGTTACACAAACTGAATAAAAGTATGTTACCTGATGTCTGAGACATTGTTTCACAATAAGAGTTTAGCTTAAAACATGATTAAACAGCTTCATGGTGGAGGGTGCCCTAATAGATTGACCTAGTTTTCATTCCCTCTGTTTAACAATTATCAGGATTACAAACAGAAACTCAGAAGTCAGTAGAAAACTCAGATATAAAAACTGGCTATATTTGCAAAGTAGACATTGTCACTATCATTCTAAAGAGTCTCTATGTTTCCTTTATTATGAACCATTTTACATCAGGCCGCTTTTCATCATATTGTTTACATATAACTAAGCCTTGTATGCTAATGAGAGTGGCTCAGAAAATCTAACAAACATAACCAGACTTAAACTTATAATCCTTAAATATAGCTGTGGGAATGTTAGTCAATTGTAAATTTGTCTGCTTCTATCTAAAACTGAAGAAACAAATGTAGTGATACAAATATTTGTATATATATTGTATTCCGTTCTAAATGTTTAAATCATATATAGTCATTTGTAAGGAAGTAATACACTGCTAAAAATCATCCTGACAAAATCAAACGGGAACAACACTTTGATTTAAATTCTACTTTTATTGCACTTTTAATGACCAGAAGAAGTTTTGAAATTTCACATTACCAGGAGATCGGTAGTTTCTACTTTGTGTATTCAGTCATAATGTTCATAAACAGTAAACTAGAAAATATACAAAATTAGGGGTATGTTCTACTATATATTCAATTGGAAATGAACTTGAGAGTTTGAAGGCATATTTGTAAAATATGAGTTGCTCTCTGACGAAATATTGTCTGACCCACAGCCAAGTTAATGCTTGTTCCCAAACAGTACAAACAGATAGTAGTGCAAAATAGATAACCATTCGAATCTAATTCTAGATAGGCTAAAGATTCAAGAATTTCTCTCACTATCATAAACACTGAGCAGAGAAAGAAAAGGACAATCTGTATGATGCCTGTGACGGTCACCCTTATCTGTCTCTGGAGTCGGGGAGAACTGAAGGCGCCGTTGCTGCTCTCCTCCATGTTCTTCATGTGTCTCCGCAGGTAGAGAACAGTGGAACAGCTTGATGCCAGCATTACACTAAGACTGAGCAGGAAATAAACTAATCTCACCCACAGATCCACATATAACACATTGCTTACTGTTTCCATTTTTTCATTTATGGTAGACCATTGTGAGTATGTTGAATTGAAGTCTGCTTCAGCAAAGTATTCCACCAACTCAGTATATATAGCACCGAATGACATGCCTGCGGAGAACCCAAACAGTAAGTAGATTTTGTCCATGATCAGAGCAGAGTATACGAAGACTCTGATGTTCTTCTTTAACCAGATGAAAAGAGGATGTTGAGCAGGAACAATCTGGCAGTAGTAGAACACATTCAGCCAAAGGTGAGAGCTCAAGCTGGTCCTCATGTTAAAACAGATACACACTATTAAGGCTATATAAAAAATATCACTCACTTTAAACAAATGAATTTCCATCAAAGCAAAAAGAAAAACACAGACTTGAAGAGAGGTGTTGTACCCAACAAGTGATCCTAATAAAACATTAAGAGGCTGTTTCAGCTGTTCTGTTCCTTGCTGTGGGAAGACCATGCAAAAGACTAAAAAGAGGTTCACAGAAATGCCAAGAGTACAGACAGGGATATTCACTGAAGCAAAAGTTGTGGGCCTCATGCTATTGGTGAAATCTTGTCTTTCTGACTTGAGGGCCCAAGTCTCCCATATATACCCTCTGTGGCTGAGAAGACCCACCCATGGAGGAAGGACAGTTTTTGTTAAAGGGATAAATAAGCAGGCCAAAGTCAAGGATATGCTATTAGCTATTAAAATCTAACCGGCATTATTATTATTATGATATTTTGGGTGTTCAGTGTATCCAATGTTTGATGTTTTGCGAACAGCTGTTGCTGAAAATGGAAATATCTTCACTAGTTTATGCAATACATGGCCCTTTTACAGTCTGAGTCATAAGTCACTGCCACTGGAATTAAATGTTTACCTATATTGACATATACTGTCTCTGCAGTAACTGAAATATCAAAATTGTATTGTTTGCATCTCAGCAAAGCTTCTTGTACACTGTGAGTGAATGTATTTATCTAGTATTCACTCATTTTTTGATTGCCATGGTAATGTGTGTATTTCAACCATTTACACACAGTACACAGTGAAACAAAACAACATGCCTCCAGAACCATGGTGCAACACAGGAATAGAGCAGAACTGAACAGAACACCACAAGACCACAAGTGCAGACAGAACAAAAGTGTGCAAGAAAAACACAAACGCAACAATACAATTAGACAAAACAAGACAACAGTCAGTGCAATCAACAATAGCTCAATGTCTGGATGAATGTAGTATTGTGACAGGCAGCAGAGAGTTGTGTGCAAAAAGTGTGCAAAGGTTACATGTGCAAAATATTCAGAACAGCATTAAACAGCATAAAATATTACTGTGCAAATATAGCAGGACAGAAAATGTGCATTGTAAAGAAATGAGGCAATGTCTAAGTTGATGGCACGGAACCTTTTGCCAGAAGAAGAGAGTGTGTGAGGTGTGAGTGGAGTCATCCACAATGCGGGTGGATTTTGCGGATACAGCGTGTGATGTAAATGTCTGTGACACAGGGGAGAGAGACCCTCAGCTGTCACCACAATGTAGCATGTGTCAGTGAACTATGAAAACTACTAATGTATCAATTTACATTCTCCCTGTATTTGCAAGGCAAAATATTCGCAAAGACAATTCATTGATTTTTAGATGAAGAGTGTAACATCAGTCAGGAACTTTTTCCATGTGTGGAAAGAGGAGAATATCTAAGCACAGAATATATTCCACTAATATACTCAGCAAAAAAAGAAACGTCCCTTTTTCAGGACTGTGTATTTCAACAATAATGTTGTAAAAATCCAAATAA
>JBBPCY010000002.1:22352098-22418700 GCA_037974405.1 Brachyalestes nurse | reverse complement strand
CACACACACACACACACACACACATACACACACACACACACACACACACACACACACACACACACACACACACACACTTTTACCATCTTACATGTGCATTTTTCCACAAGTATAAATATGTTACATTTATGGCTTTTCCAAGTTGACATAAAAATATGTGTGAAAAGTCTGCAGTGCAACATTGTATCCGCTAATAATTGCATTTATATTGTGTGTAATTCCCTCACTATTGTTTCACAGTTTTAGGGATTGACTATAAAACGCTTTCAGATGAAACAAACACACTTCTGAACCCTCAAAAGTTCAACAAATGAAGACAACCCCGACCTGAATCATGCTGAAGGCAAATGCCAAATGAGCCTGATCAGAACTCTATGGCTTTCCTCCAGTCCAACTCAGATAACTGTCCTTTCCTGCGAGCTCATTTTCACATTCAAAGGCCTTTTAGTGGTCAGTGTTGTCCAGCCTCATGGTCAGCATCTTGCTATGCAGCTGTCACGGCATTCCCTGCAAGAGGCCCCTCGCCCCAGTCTGAGGCAACTCTGCTGTGTTGGAGCATTGGGGTCAGAAATAGTCTCTCCGTCGCGAGTCATCGCTGATGAATGATGGATTCCACTGTGCTGGGTAGATGCAGGAGTGGCGTGACCCAGGGAGGCCAGAGAAAGGGTAAAGCCCATTCCTCTCCAGGTCAGCATTCCGCAGAGCGGGCTATAATTACAAAAAAGGGAGTTTTTAAGCCAAGTGAAGATAAAAATTCTTGCAACAAATCAGTGAAGTAGAGACTTTCAAATCAATTACAAAAACCAATAACTTCAAGGGACACACCAGCATGTTTCAGGTGGTCTCTACCTGCTACATTTATAATATACAGTCAATTATTTTTTGTATTATGTGTATAGAGTTTTTTAAACTACATTGTATCTTTTATTCTATTGTTTTGATGCTCTTAGGCTTGTTCTATCCACTTTCTTCCCTAACAATGCAAATTTCCCACTTGTGGGACTAATAAAGGTTTATCTTATCTTATCTTAATTTCTATGTTTACTATACAGAACAGAAACTACACTGACATACCTAAAAACCACACTTAAAGCCAGGCAGGTTCTCAATTACATTATTTACACATGGTACAAATTTCTGTTCTCATTTTCCAAAGGGAAGAATTTGGGTTAATGTTTCTAGCACATTTTCGTAGGCAGAGGGGAAGAAACTGTTTTTCTTTACGGTGTTTCTACAGTGTTAGAAAGTTGGATAAAACTTCAAGAAAACAGATCTGGGAAGAATCATCTGTCTCGCCCTGTCTCTTTATATAATCATGTATTCATGAAATGCAGAAACTTGCCATTAGCGTCTATTATAGGTGACTCAAGTTTTCAGTTTTTTTTAACTTCAGGAACATGCACCATAATCACTGTACGTGGTAAACAGCATGATGTGATTACTTTATTTGTAAGCAAATAAGTAAAGACAGTTATAATATAACTTTACGCACCGAGTAATAGATATCAGTCATCTGTAAGAGGTTTTTAGTGCTGCCATTTTCTTGCATCTCAATGGTTTCCCTGCCCCACTCCATAGACACACGGTTGTTCTTGGGAAACTCAGCATAAGGAGACATATGAAGATCCCCACTTTTAAAGATGATTTTGTTGATATCATTCTTGTCTTTTCTGTAACAAAAGGAGACAGCAAAGAGTGCAGGCTTTAAAGTTTTGTAGCATCAAATCATCACAAAACTGCTAAGTGTTTACTCAGTAAGTAGAATAATTTGTAAAAATACTCAACTGGCCAGAAAAATTAGACATAGGTTTTACAGTATGGACAGTACTGTACAAAAGGAAAAATCATTAATTTTTTCGACATTTTGACTGACAACCGAACAAAAGAAAGGGTGGTTATTACAGGACTGCAGATTCTAAGATATCTATGTTCTCTTGTTTATTCTTACAATTTCTATTTATGTACATAATGAGTGAGTAGGTACCTGCAGCAGGTGCATATGAGAGCAATCATAACGATAAGCAGTAATAATCCAGCAGCAGGAGACACCACCTTTGCGATAAGTCCATAAACTGTACAAAAACAAAGTGAGATATATACATATATATAAATATATATATATTTATGAAAAAAAAACCACTTCTTATTTTGAGACAGTTACGTCCCAAATAAAAGGAGCGACTTCCATCATAATACAATCAGCCACTCACAATTATTGCAGTTGAAACCACCAAATCCAAATGTACATCTGGAAGACAAAGCATATAATACATATCTTAAGTTTTAGAACTCTCAAACATTGCAATTAAATGCTGAATCATAAAAACACAGAAAAGCATTGGGTAATATACAAATACTTACTTCACACAAGTTCTATTAACCAGCTTGAAACCATCACCACAGTCTGAAACAACAGAATATGATTAAAAGACTTTAAATCCAACAATACTACAAGCTTCTCACCAGTTCTACACAGCTAACTGAGTTTGCTTCTTCATAGCTCTGCAGCTCCTACCTCTGCAGGTGGTGTCCTCCGGGTTCTTTTTGAAATAGCCATCCCGGCACTGGCAGTACGGGGTCCCGTACACATCGCTGCACACAGAAGACTGGTTGTCGCATCTGTTTGTTTGGGCTAAGCACAGATTCCCCGCTGGAAGAAGAAACAGGTTTCAAACTGAGAAATTGAGTATGAAAACTTCTTTAATCATTAAGAAAACATTTTTTCCTTCTCGTTTCTCACCTATTTCCCTACCCAATGTAACTTTATCCAAGCTCCCCTACCTGATGTAACTTTATCCATGGAGCATACCACCCTTAAAAGCCTGCAGGAGTTCTGGAGTATTCAGAGTTATTTTTGCTAATTCAGTCATTCTGAAAACAAGGATTATGCCAATGTTTTTTTTATTCATTCTTTCTTTCTTACAATATAATTTGTTCAAATACTTTATTGAAGTCAAGTCATTGTATTGTCAGAAAATCAAATTCCAGAAAACTATCACATGCAACTCTGTTACCCACAAAGAGCCTGTGTACACTCTTGGTGTGTTAAAATAAAAGGATAGGATGCACAAGAAAGCCATGAAACCCTTTCAAAGAGCCAAAACGAAAACAGACCCATGATTTTACCTTTTTTCAGAGATTATTCTTTCATCACTTATTTTACACATTTTTTTCTTTACTGTATAGAGAAAAAATGCTAGTGTGCACTAATGCAAGGGCTTTCTCCCTTCATCAACTGTCAGAAATGGTGCAAATCTATTTATGAAATCTGCAGTGCAAATGTTGGAATAATATCAGATATTCACATAGATTCCCATCAAAAAGCCCCAGTCTCTGTTAACGTGTAGTTACTATGCAGTACTGCAGGCCAAGCAGTCAAAGTTGCTCTGTAATGTACTTTATTGCACCAAAGGAAAACAGGAAGGAAATGAAAAGGACTGAGGTGACACAGAAGAAGAGAGGTTAAAAAGATTGTAACATAAAAAGTGATAGAGCCAGGTGTGGAAAGAGGTGAAGTGGAGAAGTGGAAAAAACTAGTAACGTTGAGAAAAGTCGTACCATGATATTTGAACTGGAAACTTGAGAGTAGCTTGAGGGTGCAGCGTGATTGAGGCTTGCTACAGTCTTCCAGGAACCTCTCGATTCTTCTGTGGACCTCAGAGCTGGTTACATTCGCGGACAAAGAGAACATGTTCACAGCAGAGATGTTCAATTCCTCCGAATCTCTGCACATAAAAGTCAAAAGATCAGCCTAATATTAAACACTACAACAAACAGCTTGCATCAATGAGCTTGTGTACATCATCTTAAAAGAAGGGATGTGTCAGGTCTGGGGTAAGTAACTGTGGGCGGCCGCTAGAGGCTGCCAGGGTGCTTTTGGTTATTTAACTCCTGAACACACCGGGTTTGGGTAATGTAATCATTTGTGTCAGCTGCCGGTGTGTTCAGGAGTAATTATGTGTTTGTGGTGATTGGGTTTTGTGTTCTTGGGGTTTAGTATTTAAGTTTGTTTGTGATCAACCTGTGTTGTCCGTCCACCATCATTCTGGTTTGGTTTTTTTCTGTCTACATTGGTTTTGAATCTTGCTTCTGGCCCTCATGACTTTTGGTTTGATTTCTGTTTAAATAAAAGTATTTGGAGAAAATGACTGTCTGCCTAAGCGCCTGCACTCATTCGGGAGTAGGGGGAAAACGTGACAGGATGGAGATAATCTACCAAAAAGCCATTCAAATGTGACACCCCCTGTCAGTTCGGCATGTTAATTCCATCTGAATTAATTACTAATAATTGTTGTAAATCGTGTACATTTGTATTTTATATTCTTGAATTGAAAGTGATTATTTTATAACATTAATGCTAGGGCTGTCACAATTACACAACTATAGTCAATAAGTCAATCAATAAAATGACGCAATTTACTTGTATGCACTCGATTAATCGCCTTAGTCTTTAGTTTGCCATTTGAATGATTTCTCCACAAGGTGGAGCATTTAGTCACTTTTGACTCATACTCATAGTTAGACCAGAGATGACTCGCTATACACCACATATGGAGACAGATGAGTCTGACAGGATTGTTGCTTACCTAAATAACAGTAACGATATGGAAGAAAGTTAAAAACGTACATTTTTGGAAACTTTTGTTCCGTCATGTGTTTTCATGATTGAGTTGCTTTACTAAACACAGAGCCAAGTTCTTGTTTCGCCCTAAATCTCGTTCAGTAAGGTATTTCAATGCTCAGCCTATATAAATCAGTTAAACCGGTTATTGTGCCTGTTATCTATGTGTTTTCCACTCACTGTGCCTCAGCTGAGCTGACCAAACTGAGTGGGTGAGGACACGCTCAGCTTCCTCACATTGAGTGTCTTTCAGCAATGATAACAAAAGCCAAAAAATGAGCTATTTCACAGTCTCCATGAGTGTACATGTTGTTTTCTTTTTATATCTCTTGTGTCTTTCAAACAAGAGGGCGAGGGTTACTGTAGCTGCCTGGGGTGTGTTCTTAAGTTAAATGTGCAGCCTTATGTTATATGTGTAGGATCATGTTATTTTTATATTGTGGTAGGATGGCGTGTTAATTTCTATGAAATAATTTTGCTGTTTCAGTTGCTGAATCAGTTTGGTTCATATCCCTGTTTTGTATTTCTAAAAAAAGTCCTAAATACATAATCTTTTTATTATGTATTTTCACTTTATAATTACAGTGCTCATTTTCCTTTCCGTTCTGAACTCATGACAGATATTTCTATACCTTTGTGTTGTTTTCAAATTAAAGGTGTGCCACTCAAACCAACTTGTAATTGACAAGCCCCCCCGTTCTACAATAAAACATTTGTTTAAACCAGTGATTAATATGCCTCTAATTCTGAAAAAAGTGTTTGGAAGCCCCAAAATGTGTTCTAGAGTTCTCTTACAGTCTTTCACACTAAATAAATCAAAACAATAAAAAATAATCTGTAAATTTCTCGATTACAGCCGTAATCAACAGCAAGAGCCCTATTTAAATCAGGAACTCACCGCAAAGTAGAACGTCTGTAACCTTGCAGAATGGAGAGGGAAGCATTCAGCTGAAAAAACACAAAAATAACATGAGGAATGCAAAAGCAATGCAAGTCCACTTACTTAAAACCTCTCAACCAGAATGACACCACATAAAACTTTTTCAGAAGTTAAATATACACAGAACAGCCACAACAATAAAACCACCGACAGCTGGAGTGAATAACACTTATTATCTCATCACAATAGCATTGTCAAGGGGTGGGAGACATTAGGCAGCAAATAAACAGTCAATTCTTGAAGCTGGTGTGTTTAAAGCTGAGAACATGGACAGCATAAGGATATGACACTATGAGGCTATGACGGGAGCACATCTCTGAAAAAGCTTATGGAAAATGGGGGTGCAGAGCTGCATACTGGGCAGAGTGCCCATGCTGACCCCTGTCTTCCGCCATAAGCCTACAATGAGTATGTAAGTATCAAAGTATGTAAGTATAAGGACCATGGAGCAATGGCTAATGGTGACCTGATGAGACACATTTTCTTTTACATAAAGTGGACAGTTGGACAGCATGTACATCATGTACAGAGGCACCAGGACCATGATTTAAACAGTTACAAGCAAATCATTCCCACTGAAATTCAGAAAATAGAAAAAAAAAAAAAAAAAAAAAAAAAAACACCCACAAAATTGTGACTGGGCAGTTGAAAAACATCCATTAATTATTTGTGATTAAGTGACTAGAAAACCCCCACACCCTGTCCAGCAGATTAAACAAGTGCCCGCCCAAAAGAGATCCAAACATTGCATTTTATACTAATGTCAAGCAGACCCAATGTAGTTCAGAGAAAATGATTTCAGCACACACCACCAGGTGAGTCAAGAGGACTGATAAATGGTTTTCAATAAAAGGTTATTGTTTTACACAGTGCCTCTTGGTACATACCAGCTGTAGGATCTCCTTGTGGAGTTTATGTAGATCAGTATTCCTGAGGAGCAGAGAGCTCTTCATGCTGAACATCCCCAGGAATGTCTTTGCTGTGGGACAGAAAGACAGAACACTGAAGCTAGTCTCCTTCAAACACCACTGGCTTTTATTTATTTTGTTTTTAACAACGTATAACATGCATTGGGCTCAACTTGGCTTTCAACTGGGTTTTCATTGGGCTCAATGACGGAACATAATATCAGAGCCACTAATGGCAATAAGATGATTGAAAGCGCAACGCATAAACCATTTAAAGGGGGTCCTCAAGTTACAAAGGTTTCGACATACAGCGTTTCAAGTTTATGACGCTCACTCCCACTCCCACTCCCACTCAACTTACTGTCACGTTCGGTCCCCTTCTCCAGGCACGAATGGCAAGCACACACACACACCAGGGATAGTTAAAGTGCTCCATGTCTTTATTTTTAAACCAAAACAAAACAAAACAGGCCTGAGAGCCTGAACTATGGTTTTACTTAAAGGAGAACAGGTGAAAACCTACATTCCGCGAGGGTTGACCGACAACCACAAACTAAACACAAAATCCTTAAATACGTGAACACAAAACCCAACCACCAATAACTAAACACAAACACTCATTACTCAATAACACCCAGCTGTGACTAATATAAAACAACAAAATATAAACTTAAACAAGCGTGGCCTCTAGTGGCCACCCACCGTCACAGACCCCAGACCTGACAGTTACACCATTAGCCTCGTACTTACGGACGTGTGGGCGAACTTCTTTGGTTGCGTGTGGCAGAAGAATGCATAGTAATGTGGCATATTAGTGCGAGAGTTTTCCTTTTCCTTTTTCTGTGGTTTAGCTGTGTTTTTATGATTTTCAAACTGTGTTAGGATCGGTAAGTGACTTAGTCTAGACATACACCAAAATTCGGGTTACATCACTATTGAAGAAACGGATCTGTGGCGTAACTCAAGGACCCCCTGTATTTTAAAATGTGCACTGTTTGACATATTTGAAGGAGATCAACATCTGGTTGATTTTACCATCAAACTTTCCCCAGTTTTAACTGAATGGTTACTGTTCTGCCACCTACCCTGAGTGCAGCTGCGGCCATCCTCCAGGTCATAGCCCAGAGCACACTCACAGCTGAATGAGCCTCTGGTGTTCACACATTCTGAGTCTTGAGGGCATGGGCTGCTCACACACTCGTTCACATCTGTAGAACAACAGAGGCACACCACCACCTTTCATTTGCCAGCTTAAATAAAGAATGAAACTGAAGTCTTAACATCTGAGTGAGCAGATTGTGGACACAGTCTGCTCTCGTTACTTAATAATGATTCTGATAATAAAATTTGGTAAATAAGTAATATTTGAAGTTATGAGAAGGTTTACAAATATATGTGAATTTTCTTTGCCTTGACTTCTGAACAATGGAGCACTATTCTAATGCAGTGTTTAGTCATGACAGTCACTTAGTGTTCATGGCTGAATATCTCACCCTCAGTACAGGTGGCTCCCGTCCAGGAGGGAAGACACTCACACCTGTAGCCATGCTCTAAAGTTTTCACACACCTGCCTCCATTCGCACAGGGCCCGCATATGTGACCTGAAAAAAGAGCACATGACAGAATAAAACACCCTCATACTGCTCTACAGTTACAAGCTTTGAAAAAAAGTACTGCATTGCAAACATCATCATAAAAAAACAGAACAGGAACTGAATAGTCAAGTAGTTCATGATTTTAACAGCCTAATATCTTGTGGAAAACAGACTTAATGTGTAATAAAGCACACTCTAAAGTACTAACAACGTTGTAAACATTTTACACATTGTTCTATGTGTGCATGCTATATACACAATATAATCAAAGCTTCATTAAATGTAATAAATTCTATAATTAAAACTATTTAAATAACCTACATATTTACTACTTTTATAAAGCATATTCTTCTATGGAAGATCAACTTTTTGTTTATTATTTTGTCACACTAGACTTAACTGTATTTAGTTAATGAGAGTGCGCTGGCATGCTATTGTCTGGAGCAACAAAACATGTAAAAGTTACTGATAAGACCTCACCACTGCTCATCATACTAGGGATGTCACGATTAACCAGTTTCATGATTAACCGCAATTTAAAACGGCACAGTTAATTAATCGCGAAGGCTCTTCAACATCGTGTTTCTGTTGGCCTTCTTTAAACAGTAGATTATGACACTGCAAGCAACAGATTGGCGGGACTCACCCGGAGCGAAAACATTTCACCAGCAGTGCACTTGTGCTAGAAACAGTACAATCAGCGAACGATGACCGCACTTAACAATGGCAAAACTGAATAGGCGTTATTTCCACCAAAGAAGCGATTGAAGTCTGCTGTATGGAAGTTTTTTGGATACCCCAAGAATACAGAGGAGCATTTTAACTCAGGTGCACACAAGAAAGTTGCAGCAAAAGGAGGTAATACCTCGAACATGACTCCGGATCATCATCCAGCTTTCTCCGACGAAGGTAATACAAAATAACTGCTTTGAACTATGTAGCGAGTTATTTAATGAGTTGTGGGAATTCAATACAAATGAGTCTTAGCTAATATGTACATTTAATTCTGAAGAAATAGACATTATTTATTTTTGTTTTCACTACAATGCATCACCGTATACATTATTACTTATTATTATTTATGCACTGTATTATTTATGCTTTTGTGTCTTTTAAAAAGAAAGTAAATAAAAGGTCAAAGCTATATTGTCTATATTGTGAAATTAATATGTGAGAAATAATTGTGATAATCGTGAAACCATGATTATTTCCCAGACGATAATCGCACCATCAAAATCTAAAATCGTGACATCCCTACATCATACATGTCTTTAAACAGCACAAAGACAGGTGCAGTGTTGCCAGATTGGACAGGACCCTCCATTTGTATCCAACTTCATATTAAAATGATTAAATGCCAGCAATGCTTTAACTTGTTGCATTTCAATGAAATTTCATTACAATTTATAAACAACAGCAAATAAACAGAATTTATGCATTTACGTTATTTTGAATCAAAAAAGTAAAATAACAATAATTGATAAAACAATAATATTTTACTATTATTAATATAATAATAATAATAATAATAATAATAATAATAATAATAATAATAATAATAATAATGGTCCCAATAGCATCTCATTGAATATTCATTTCAAACTTTTAGCTTGTAGTGTAGTTGAACTGAAAATAACTGAAAAAATGGTAAAGGATGTGGTAGAACAATAGATGCGTAGGCGAAATATAAAACACACCAGGAGTCGGGGTGAACTTCACAGGAATCTGCGTGGTTGTGGCTTCCATCTGTGTGGAGCTGTCAGTGTGTTTTCCTGTGGTCATCACTGCAGTGCTCCTGGTGGGGCCGCTCTTACTGTAGGAGACCGTGGTGTGCCTGCCGTATGCAGTGGTGTTGCCTGGTGTAGCAGTGCTGGTCTCTAGGTGCAGTGTGCTCACATCAGTAGATATATCTGCAGGTTGGGATGAGCTGGAGGACTGAGGAGGCATGGATGTCCTGACGGTGGGAGTCTGCTGCTCTGTGGTGGGTGTGGTCAGCATCTGTGTGGTCTCCATTGTAGAGACTGCCACAAAGGGTGTTTGCATTTTGGCAGTGGTGCTGGATATAGGCTGATGTGTTGTGAACGGAGCTGAAGTGCTGGTGCTAGTACTAGGTAGCATGGTAGTAACAACAGTGCTAGCAACGGTGCTTGAGGCAGTGCTAGCCACGTGTGTGTCCTCCTCTGTATGCTGTGGCCTCTGGGTTACTGGTTCTGCAGTTGTGGTGAGCACTTCTGTGGCCTCTGGCAGACGATGGGTTTGGGGATTGAAAGGTCGCTGGCCTGAGAGGAACTTGGAAAAGGAGTCATCCACGGTGGTCAGCGAGGGGGGTGCAGTGGTCAAGCCTAGAATAGTGGTTTCGTTCATGTGAGTCGGAAGCCCATCTGGCATCTCGCCTACCACAGTGTTCATAGGCCCAGTAGGTGTCTCAGTGGTCACAGTTTCACTGTCCTGGAGGGACACGTTTGTGCGGCTGTCCTCTGGGGACATGAATGGAGTGACAGATGGTGCGGAGGCACTGTTGCCTGTATAGGACGTCCCGCTGGTGGAAGAATCTGCTGCTGTGTCTGTCTCATCGGTGATGGGTAGAGTGGAGTTATGGCCGCTGTTGGATGTCACCTCAAAGCCTAATTCTGTGATGTTGGGTTGTCTCGTCTGAGAATGTGTTCCCCAAGAGGCATGGGGAACCTCAGGCTCAGAAACAGACTCCTGGGTAGCATTTGAGGGAAGCTGATTCTCAGATGTGGCTCTGGTGTTGTCAGCCTCAGTAGAAAAGGCATCATTGGTATGGTCCCCACCTTGAGTCACCTCTGTCCTCCTTTCTGAGGTATGGGTTAGTGGGTCTGCTTCAGAGGAGCTGGACTCGTCCGTGTACAGAGTGGTGCTGTTGGATATGACGGACAGCAGAGTGCGTTCACCAACACGACTGGTGGTGGTGGAAATGTAGGTGCTGTCAGTTTGTGAAACGGACTCTGTGACGTCCATATCTCTGATGTCCCTCTCTGTAAGCTCTGCAACAGTGAGGTCTCTCACAGTCCTGGCTTCCGTTCTAGGCTGCTGTTCCTTTGCTAAACCCTGATAGGCATCAGTTATATTGGCCACCGTAGATGAATCTCCCCACTCTGTGACTGTGGTCGTGCTGAATTCAGTGCTGGAAATGAGCAGCTCAGTGGACACTTCAGGACTGCTATATGATGTCCAGCTCTCCATGTGTGTAGAGACAGAGTTCTCGTCAGGGTCTGTACAAAGAAAACAGTGATGTGTCACACAAATTCTGCAAGGCACTTAATACTGTACCAAAGTGTATAGCAATAATCAATCTAATATTGATTATTGCTAAACATAATGTGTAGTCCTGCCAATTCAATAATTCAGTAAAAAAAAGTTGTAAATTGTGACTGATAGACCATCAAAAAATTCCACAGGGTCGCTTACAATTTCCCTGCATTATGTGTGCCACTAGGGTGTGTCTCTCACAGTGAGGCACTACTTTGAGAATCTCAGGAACCATTACAGAAGATGTTTTCAGAAGTGACTGCGGATGTAATGATTTTGGGTGGAGAACAATTGGCAGCCGGGCCAGTCTATGCTAACAAAAGCTTGAGCCCTAAAAATGGCGGTGACCTGACCCATTGGGAATAGTTGTTTCCTTCCTTACGCTGACCTAGCAAAGTCCATGATTCAATAATGTCACTCTCTACATGGAGTTCATCCACTGGTAACAATGTTATCAAGCAGCATAAAGTCTTGACGGAGGAAATATTTTACTTTTCTTCAACACGCAAACATCGCCTGAACAGGAAATTAATCAACAGCTTGCCCACAATTACAGAGAGCAACACAGATTTAATTCCACTCATGATTGGAACGGACGCACATTCACAACATCTTTTTTGTCTAAAAAGACACATTATACTTAACTAAAACAAGAATGAATGGATCCCTAGAACCTATTACAGATCCAATAATGTAAAAAAACATATTTCTGATCCGAGGAATGCGTTTCACCTCTAGCTAAGACTGAAAGCTTGAGTTTCTGAGGTAAACATGTTAAGACTTCAAGTTGCTTCTCCTGGTAGGGATCAGACAGTATGCCCACTACACTGACAGTTTTTCAACATTTAGTGAGAGAGAAAACATTTAAATACATCCGAAAAGGCCAGTTTATTTATTCTAATCTGGACCAGACTGGAACCCAGCACAGGGCAAATTTCACATAGTCACAGCTGCTACAGCTTCAATATGTTCTTGGCCAGCAAAACTTAGCCCATAATTTCATCCTGATTTATAATCCTTTTATGGGTAATTTAAGGAGTTCAGAGAGCTGAAATCAATATTACCTGCATGGTAACATAATGTAAGGATTAAGTTATTCCAGAGTACACTATAAACAGAGGGAATATGTTTCTGTTTCAGAACAACCTATAAATCAGTTTCCAATCAGCTGTGCCTTAAGTCCAAAAGCACAAGGGCTTTTGGGAAATTGGTTACAGGTCTATGTGGTTTCTTATCATCCAGTTTAGTGTGATGAAATTTTCCAATTTAATATTTAAACAGTATATGTAAAACAGAAGCCAATATGAATGATTGTGTTTTATCTGTGTTGTTCAAACAAATATAATAAAGATCTAAAGTACAGTAGAATCAAAACAGACAGAGCTGCAGTCATTCTGCAGAGAGATCCGAGCGTCTGAACGCTGGAAGATGAGCTTGGATAGGAGTTATTCATGAAGGTAGAAGATAGTATTTCAGGAGCATGACAGGAGTGTTATTAACAAATGATTATGATTATGACTTGTATATTATTATTAAAAGGACTACTTTTGTTATTATTATTATTATTACCATTATTATTGTTATTATTATTATCCTCATTATTATGTATTATTCTAGTCATTACTGTTGTTAGTTACTATTATAATGATCATCATTGCCTATTACCACTACTGTTTATTACAACACCCAAATCAAATAAACTAAACTTCTTGGACTGAACTGTTTCACACTCCACATGTACATTTACCCTAGAAAGAAAACAGTTTGCACATCTAGCATCTATTAGAATAAAAAATAAAGTTTGCTAGATCTTAGGCTTCCCTTTATGGGGTCCTTCTGATCTTAATATAAAACAGTAACTGTGATAATTGTGTTAATTGTGAGCAATTAACAAAAAAGACAGAAACTGGACCAGTGGCCAAATGGAACTGAGAAAAAAACAGAAATCATTAATCTAGTGCTAAATTAAATTCTTGCACATAAATACACACAATAAAACTACAAAACTGAACGGATAACGTTACCATGCTGTGGTTTTCACATAGGCTACACTGTGTGTAAGAGTATTGGGACTCCTGACCATTATACCAGCGGAGTCTTTAATAACACTGCATTAAAATAAACCCTTTGCAGGTATAACAGCGTCCACTCTTCTTGGAAACCTTTCCACAAGGTTCTGGAGTGTTTCTGTGGGAATTTGTGCCCATTCATTCTGTAGAGCATTCATGAGGTCAGGCATTGATGTTGGACGAGAAGACCTGTCTCGCAATCTCTGTTCCAGCTCTTTACGGAGCTTGGGGCACAGTCATGCTGGAATAGAAAAGGGCCTTCACCAACTGTGTCCAAAATGTCTTGGTATGATGAAGCATTAAGATTAAGAATGCCCTTCACTGGAAGTAAGGGGCCACCTGAATTCAATACTTTTGTAGTGTATCTATTGTAGTTATAGCATAGTACACGACGTTAAAACTGTTTACCCGTAATTATAGCAAGCCTGTAAAGAACGTGAATTAGAAACGAGGACAACTGGAAATCAGACATATCTCTATCACACTAACTCCTCCAGCTGGGAGAAACTCTCCTTACCAGTTCTGGAGATCTTCTCTGTAACACCAGGGTGGGTTTCAGGCAGTTTTGCTGTGGATAGGTGCCCAGAGTCTGTGGAGGAGAACTCTACGGTGGAAGTTGCAACTCTTTTTAGCAAACCAGTTGTTTCTTCAGAGTCAGTAGAGGTGAAATAAGCTCCATCCGAGACCGCTATGTCTGTGCTGGGTGCGAAACTTCCAGCAATAGTTGTTTTTAGGAGAGACAGGATGAGAACAGAAAACACCCGGCCGGGACGCCTCGCTGCACACACTTCCATCATAAAAAACACCTCTAACTCTATGATATAAATAATACGGCACACTGGTCCGGGTCACCATCGGAATAGTGGGTCCCTCCACTGGATTCCCACTCGTAAAACTCCCCGGAGAGCAGCTAAAGCTCCATTTTTTCTCAGATAGAGTGGGTTTCTCTTCTCCCTCCCAGAGCCATAAGTCCGTTATGACTCTGCCCATCCACAAGCCACGCCCCCTCCTTTAAAAAAGAACGTTACTCTACCCGCCCACCACAACCACAGGCCACGCCCCTCTCCCCTTCTCTCACTATATGGACAATAGTATTGGGACACACCTGTTGCCAGGGTTTGGGCTAGGCCCCTTACTTCCAGTAATGCTTCATCATATCAAGACATTTTGGACAACGCTTCTAGCTTTGTGGACACTGTTTGTCTTCTCACAGGTCTTCTCATCCAGCATCAGTACGTGACCTCTTCAACGCTCTACAGAATGAATAGGCACAAATTCGTACAGAGACATTCAAAAATCTTGCGGAAAGCCATCCAAGAAGAATGGAAGTTGTTATAGCTGCAAAGTGAGGAACAACTCCATATAAAAGTGTGTTTGAATGCTGTCATTAAAGTTCCTGTTGGTGTAATGGTTAGGCATCTCTTTTGTCCTTTTAGTGTAGCTGGGACTCATGCTGGAGTTACACCATGTGCTCAAGAGTATTCAGACACTCATTTGTGAGTTGAGCTACAAAAATTGCACTTGTTACTGATAAGCATTCAAGTGCACATAAACACACACAGCTTCCACAATTTCCAGAGGAAACCATGGCTAAGGGACTGGGATGCTCTGAGCTTCCCAATCCTCACCATGTCCAATGCAAAGCATTGTCTAGAAGGATGTAAAGTTGCATTAATCATCCAACATCAGTACTTAGTAATAAGACTGTGATAAGCTTTTATGACCTTGTGATACATAATTATGACCATGTGATAAGTAATTGTACATATCTGCACAGACCACAAGGTAACTGAAAAGGCGTTAAAGTGTTCTTTGGGGACATTCCGTTTAATTTATTCTGATTAGTTTTAACACAGGCTATGCAAGAAGAAAATACAGTATACATATTTGATCTTTAATTAAATTTACTTAACAAACACTACTTAAGAACCCAATCAAAACCAGGCATACAGCCTGTAAATGATTGCACATATTTTTATCAGGACGAAAAGACTACAGGCGAAACTATGTTTCACCAAGAAAAAGAATACAAAAAACGTAATAACTATCACTTTTTTATTGGTGTGAAACTAAAAAATGCTCATAAAAATAATGTTGCTCTCCTAATTTCAGCTCCTCAATAGCGTTGTATACGTCTCTCGTCAAAATCGTGAAACAGCGCCACACCCAACCGCAGTGAAACAGAGAATTTTAGTGAAACATGTTTCACTAGTGTTCCCATTCATTTCAATGTAAATCTTCCCAGACCCCTGCGGCTTGTGGATTTTCCAGGTTTCAATGGACTATAATGGTAAATAAGTCCCGCCCGTGAGACAAGTGACTGCCTACTGTGATAGGGTAGTTCTCCGCTTCAAAATGACGGACATAACACTGTGACCAATCACCGCCTTTGTTTTTACTTTGTTCTATTTTATGTACTGAGCACTGACCTTGAGTGTGAGACTGAAGCTTCATACATAAAATGCGTAACATATTATTTACTAGTATTTATTAAGAATATTTCTTTTTATTTTATATTTTATTATTCGTCTATGAGTGCACAGAAGAAAGGGCATTAGCTTGACCGCTTGCTAGCAATCCCCACTACCCAGCCAAGCTGGGCAGTGGTTAAATCCTTGGAAAAAAATCCCTGCTGGTATGACAGAGTAATTAACAACTTCATCAAGAAGACCAGTAGGGTAGAATTAATTTAGAAGGTGAGAAAGAGGTTAGATCTGTTTTCTTGGGATTTAGAAATATTGTTAATTATGTACTGTGGAAATAAACATTACTATTATGTGTTTGTAAGACATGCCCAATAAAATACTTTTTATATTTTGTAATGATTTAACACTAACTATGAGAAGATTGAGGGAAGAGCAGGAGAGAGAAGATGCATCAAAATGTAAGGCAGCAAAAGCAGAACATGGAGGTGAAGTACTTATGGCAGGGTGCACGGCACGCACCAGGGATGAAGGTGGTTTGTTTCACCAAAAATATTGACCAGGAGCCGCCACTGATCTGAAGTGATGTAACTAAGCACCCAACACCACCAGCTGACCTTATTAACGCTCTTATAGCTGAATTAAATCTTCACAATTCTCCATCATAAAGCTTTCTCAGAATACAAGACTACTGCAGCAAAAGCAACAAAATATCTAATAGTGCCTTTAATTTCAGAAGAAACACTGGAAGTGCATGTGTCTAATAACATTAGGACAGGTAGGGCTGGTTTCCTGGATATGGATTGGACTATATTATAGTGCTAAGGATGAAATTATTTGTGGAAATTATTTTTAGTCTAAAATTACGCTAGTGGCCCATAGTGCATTGTCCATTCCTCCAATTGAATAAATCTGACTCCCAGCTTAAGACGGGGTGCCCCACTCCAGTCCTGGAGTGAAGATCCTGCACAGTTTGATGGTTTCCTTGCTCAAACACGCCTGGTTCAACTCCCCTGTTAGTTGCCAGGTTTAGAGAGAGTGACTGAGGAGAGAAGGTACCAAACTTTGCTGGACACCAGCCCTCCCGGAAGGGAGTTGGGCAGCCCTGCCTTAAGATATCTTGATAACTGGGAAATCCTCTTTTGTTAAATACGATCAGGGGTGAGTCTAGTGATACAATCTAATGGGTTTGACCAAAAACAATGAATTCAGAAATTGCCGCTAGAATTTTGTTCTAATATTGATACTTACTTGAACAAAACATTGCTGTGTGAACTGTGTTGTGTTTAGCAACATCCTTGACAAGACTGAGAAAAGCTTTTATGATCATGTGACAAAGATAATTACGCATATCTGCACAGACCACAAGGTGACTAAAAAAAAAAATTTAAGGTGTCCTGTGGGCGCATTCCGTTTGATTTATTCTGGTTAGTTCTAACACAGGCTAGGCTATGCAAGAAGAAAATGTACAGGATGCATATCTTATCTTTAATTCAATTTACTCAACAAACACTACATAAGAACCCAATCAAAATAAGACAGAAACATACAGTCTGTAAAAGATTGCACATATTGTTCCATTGCACTTAGTGTAAATTGACACTTGTCCTGCCCATACTTCCAGTTTCTTTAAGGAGAATTACAATGTACCCAAAGAAAAACAACAAAAATATTTCAGAAAGTCTAATTCAGAAAGTTGCCACCTTATCAGTCTTATCAGTCATCAAGTTCTGTCCACCTGGACTGCAGACCAGAGTATTTATAAATTACCTCTATTACTGATTTGGAAGTACACCACTCATGAGGTATTGTCTTCAGTCTCCAAAACAAATTTCATAATAAATATCAGTCCTATCTGCTTTTCCAAGATTGCCTGGTATTCATTATGCCATATTATAGCAGGAATGGAGATCTAAGATCAGCTGATTCTGGATAAGCTCTCCTGCTCTGAGAGGCTTTTTGAATTGCACTCTAATGGTCAGTTTCAGGAGAAATATGATGCCCATTAGTGGAGGTCGGGATGGACCATATTATCCTTGGTTGTGATGATAGATGAGTGGTGGTAGCGATCACGGAAGGCAAAATCTGCATTTTCCTCTGTCAACTGTCTGGTTTCCACGCCAACTGCTGACAAAGAAGGTGTCACCACAATCTGGTCCTGAAGCTTGACTTTTTCCCTAAAAGAGAGACAGCTGGGTCAGGACTATTGGTGGCATTACGGTAAAAGCACTGGGCATTAACTTAGGCTCTCAACAAGTATACTATCTGAGAAGATAAATGTGATCTAAAGGTCCAGTGAGACAAATCATTTGTCAGTGTTCTGTCGCTCTGTCAAAGGTTTAATCCACCCTGATATGCAGAATTTGGCAGAGGAAGCCTCTAATTGAGCCAAGCTAAAGAAAAACGGCATCAATCAATAGCAGACATTTTAAGAGCTTCCTGAAGAACAAAGGGGAAATCAAACATCTTACATAACTTTCATACTCTACCTGCAAAGGCTGCTAAGAGAGCTCTTTATCCATCTGAAAAAGCTGAAGCGGGCTGCTGCACCTTTCAGTAAAAGTATGAAATGTGCAGTTAATATCTCCAAGAGACAAAAGCAAAACCTACAATGCATAAAACACTCATAAGTACTGAGAAAAAAATCCCATACATACAAGCTCATTGGTTTAAAGATAAAAAGATGTTGAGGATGAATATGAGCCCCCCTATAAAGACCACTGATTCACTGATCTCTGGCACCCAGACATAAGCAACAGATTCTTTATAACCTGTCTGTTACAACATGAAGCAGATGCAGAACACACTTTTTGTTATAGAACATCCCACAGAAGCAAAAGGTCTTGAAACTCTTTGTCAAAATAATTCCTAAACCAACTGTGCAGTGAGACAGGGCACATTATTCAGCTGAAAGAAGCCGGTGCCATCAGGGAATACTATTGTACCTGGTCTGCAATGCTTACATAGGTGGCATATTCACATCCTCATGAATACCCAGACTCAAAGTTTCCCTGCAGAACATCACACTTTCTCCACCGGCTTGTCTTCCTCAAAACGCATATCCTGGTGCCATCACTTTCCCAGTAAACAATGCAAACATGGCCTGTCATTCACTTGTCCTGCTTACTTTGTCCAACGTCCAGTTCTGATACTTGTGTGCCCAATTTAGGAAATTTTGATGGTGGAAAGAGGTTAGCATGGTCACTCTGTCAGGTCTGCTGCCACACAGACCCATACCCATAAGGGTGCAATGTGCTGTATTGAGTCACATTCCACTAATGACCAGTATTTACAAAATTGGTAAGTTCTGTTCTGCCATACCAGACATTCTGTTGGTTTCAAACCTGACGGGACAGCCTTTTCCCTTTCCCTTTACGAACCGATGAGCCTTGGGTGCTCAACACCCTGTTGCCTCCTTTGGTTACGGTACACATTTAACCAGTTAAAACTAATGTTCTGCCAACTTTCACAATGCTGATGCATACTCAGTATAGAATCTGTACATAACACAATATCAAATAGACAAAATATGTCCCAGAAATATCCAAAGATAACAGTGATGTGTGTATTTTCTTAGCTTTCATTCTTCCCCCTTTTGTTGCTGTACAAAAAATGTATCAAATTGGGAAACCAATTATGCAGGCAAGGGGGATGTTAAGTGGTGTACTGGTGAAAACAGTTATGCTTTATGGCTTTAATTCAAGGTGTACTTGCCCCTGGCATTCACAGTACAATAAATTGAATATAACTGACTGCGGAACGCCCATAAATACTTTTAAAACTGCTACAGTACAACAAAGACAGGCAACTTGCCTTAACTCTGACATCTGCCAGCTGTAAAATCAGATGAAGGGGTGCAGCACTGTGAGGAGATTATATATCACACAATAGCAGAAGCCACCATAAAACTATTCCAGAAATCCCACACAACAGCTGCACAGCAGGCCAAGCTGTGACCAGGACCAAATGCAAGGAGTCTGCCCCTAACAATCATCTCTTCTAAATGCACTTAACAATTATTGACTGTTTAAATGTAATCATGATTAACAGAAAGCTGCGAAATAATTCTGCTGTGGGGTAATTTTCAACAATTGTGGCTGCTTATCAGATTATCAAAGCCATGTAATCTAAACAATCTCAGACAAATACCTGTTGGCAAACCTGGGCTTGCTTTTCCAATGTAGAGGAAAAGGAGGAGAGCAACACTTATATTTGCCAATGCATACATCCACTGGATGACAAACATTATCATCATGGAGCACAGAGCCTGCACAAGATTAAAGGCATGCATAAAACATGTTTGAAATACAATATAAAATGTAAATGTTGGTGATGCAAAATACAATTTTTCATGTCAGCACTTACACCAATTAATGCAACCCAATGGTTGCAAAACTTGGCATAAAATGAATTTGGGATGGACTGTATTTCTGATCCTTCCAGATTTGGTTTAGACTCTGCAAAGAAAAGGAACATTTGGTAAACTTAGAGCTTGACCACTATGTAAACATTTTGTACCATTCAATGAACAGAACTTTGACACTCACTGTTCTTGTCTGTTGGCTCCCCTGATAGCTGTTCCAGTTCAAAAGGGTCATAAGTAGGCAGAGACAGTTTCCTCTCTCCTTCTGACTCAGACTCCATGAGCCCTATCTGGCTGCTGGTCTCATCATCTGGGCCAAAGCTTTGTTCAAACTGCCTCTCATCCTTTTCCTTCTCTAATGGGCTATTGCTGTTTAAGTCCAACCCAAAACTGCTGCTTAGTGTTTCTTTAGCAGGAACTTTTGCCTTCCTGCCCCAGGCCTTGGCTGCAGGATTGGAGGCTTTCTCTTCCTCTGTGCTGTCTGCGTTAGGCAGTGGAAATATCTGGTTCATGTCTTTAGTGAACTCCAGCAGTGTGCCATTACTGGGGTTGCTCAGGGCACCACTGCTGCCGTAACACGGGTGGCTGCTTGTCACAAGTGGTTTCCTAGAACTAGGTCTTTTGATTAGAGGCTTTCTCTCTTTGACTTGTAGCTCGTAGCTCTTGGCCACACAGAAGTAGGAGTAGTCAATGATGCTGTAGGTGAGCATGAAGTTGATCGTGACGATGGGAGCCAGGATGTTGACCTTCCCAATGAAGATGAATGCCATGGTGATCATGCTCGTCAGACAGATGGCTGCCACTGGAGTCTTATTGGGTCCCTTCTGCTCACAGAGGTTGATGAATGTTGACATACATGCATATAATCAAAGCAACTCATTTGGCTAAATTAGAAACTGGAGAAAGAACAGATACACAATTCAGCAACAATGCTATGGTTGTCCTTTGTTCGTAGCAGATTGACATGAAACATGTTTAACCATACAATAAACTGTTTATATGTCTTCGTAGTCTCACTGTAGTATCAAAAACTGGCTCGCTTGCTGAAGTAATTACTAACTGGACCTTTAAATACGTCTTAGCAAGTACTTTAGGGCATGAAAACCGTTACTAGTCTGTACAAATCACATAATAAGAATAGACGCACTTAAACACTGCAAGAGTCTTTTAATTTTCCTTCCACACCCTCCTTCAATTATCACTCGCTCAATCTCTGCATGTTGTGTAATCACAGAGTACAATCATCCAACTAAAACATCCCAGAAAAACATCCCTCCTGAACTCTGACACAAAACAGCCTCTCCTAAAGCCACTCATTTTTCACCCTCTTTCTGTCTCTCTCTCTCTCTCTCTCTCACTGGATCCAAGTTGAGATGGTGTGAATACTGCGGTTCCTGCAGTCCCGGTACTGTCTGGCAGAGAACCAAGTCAACCTGGACTAGCCCTGGCTTTCCTTCCTGCATTTGTTCTGGGGCTTTGATTCAGGGCAAGATGTCTCGAGCCTGCTTTTAGGCCATACAGAGAGCCCAGACTGAACTGGGGCCGAGGGAAAGGGTGTGCAACACTTTTTCAAAGCCACAATTGTACAACATTGGCCCTTCATGGTTTTTGGAGGGCACCCCAGTGCTCTATAATTAGAAACTTTTTTGTGGGCACTATCTGTTCTGCCTCCCCGGACATACTGAAGGGTGCCACTAATTAAGCATGACCAGCAAATAGTTCATTATGGGCCATGAAATGACCATGAAAGAGACTTATAAACAAGGGCTGGATTTGCAAAATAAACATGTTATTTTCTCCCTGCAGTGCTGCCTGTCTGTTGTTAAAAAACGTGATCATAAACATGAATTTACTACAGCAAGTCAAATTTCTTTCCTTTATTTCACTCAGACTTCACTCAGTGTATTCTTACAGCGTGTTTCAGTTAACAATTCAGCATATGAGCTCATTTGATGCTTGCCTACAAACCCTGCATGAAACAAAGTTACCCACCCCTTGTCCCAGGAAAGCAAAAGATGGGATAACTCTCTCCTGGGCGATGCACTGCAGAACTCTGGGGGCCCCGTACAGGCCACCCATGCAAGAGGCCAGGGAGGAGACATAGAGGCCCAGCAGGAACAGGAAACCCACCAAGGAGACCTAGGAAAAAAACAAACACAGAGGGGAAGAGAGTGCAGAGGACTCCGCCTAGTTCAACTATGTTGTCAGCGGGTGAAAAAAAGGAAAAAAAAAAAAAAAAGAACTAATTGAGCTCAAAGTACATAGAAATTATGTAATAGCCACCGACCCCAAAACCCCAAAATATAAAACATTTAATAAAAATACTCACTAAATTAATTTCATGAAACATGATTGTCGACGTACAGGTGCTGTACAAAACCGTACACTAACCTCTTTTAATGTAAATACAACTGTTTTTCACAAAGTATCATTCACAAAGTAATTACACCAAATAACTGCAAATATGTTATTTACATGTGACAGTATTATAAAACACTTCATGCCTAAATGGATTTTTAAAAGAGAGGCACATTCAGGGAAACTGCCAAGCAACTACCCAGTTTTTTGAACCCACTGCTATTTTATCATTTGTAAGATTTCATTGAAATCAGTGAGATTCCCCACAGTTCAATATTTCACATCATACCACAATGAACATTATTTACATTTTAAATGACTGAAACATGCAGAATTTTATGCAGATTTTTTTTTTAAAAATTGGAATTCCTCTTTAAGCCATGTGTATCTGATATCACATTACAGACAGTCCTGCAGTCTGCGCTTCTGTTATGCGAGAAGCTCCAGCCAGGGTGTTCACCCCTGCACAGCAGCCTCCACCACGGAGCAGCTGTGAGTGTGAGGGCTGCGGAGGTCACACCCCTGCTGAAACCTGTTCTCATACTAGTAGTCTCATACCAGCTGCATGAACTCACACATGCTTATGCATTGGATTTTGTGTCCAAAATAATATAATGAAGCAGAGACATGAACCAAGCCCAGCGATCATACTGAGACATACAAGCCATTTACATCTGATGCTACAGTTTGTAAGTTACAATTCAGAGCAATTTAAAATAACTAAATAATGACAATGATAAACTGTAACATACTGGATTAAATGGAAAGAAATTAAACTGCAGACCATGAGGTAAAAGTGCATATTGGTGGGGGGAGGGTTGTGTCAATTAACCTGTCCAATGTCCTACACAGGCAAAACAATGAAAAAATTGTAGTGGTTTAATTATTCACAGATTGTACTATATGTGCCTTCAGTGTAGTGCGTCCCAACTGCAGTGCAAGTACCCCAAACACCATGTGTGATTACATACATTTGTTTTCCCTGGGTTCCAAACACATGACTCAGCATCATATACTGAACCAGACAAAATACCAATGCACGCCCTGGATCACCACCTGGGAGGTTTGCAATTCTTTCAATAGATTGCATTAATTTCTTACATTGTTCTAATACTGTGCAGTCACACCACAAGCAACCCAAGACCTTCAAAGGATAAAGTCACATTACCTTTTCCGCTATTAAAAAATCATAGCGCAGAGCGTCTCTAGTGCAGATGGCTCCCAGCAAGAATACAAAGACTAGATACAGGAACCACCTGCAAAACCCCACAATACAACCCTTATTTGGCATACACAGAAAGCTATTATGCAACCAAAGCAACTTAATATAACAACATATCTGGTGGTGGCATATCAGTAGTGATTAGTATCTGTACTTATTCAGAAGAAAATGGCACATTGGTTTAAAAATAAAACCAGATCCAAATCAGCACACTGTTTAATGTCATGTTGTTAGCTGGGTATTTGTATCTGTAATCTAGTAGACATTTTGTTAAAGTAGCTTGAGAACGATACTCGTAAGAGCCATATGCAAAAGTTTGGACACTTCCAGTCAAAGGAAATGCTGCATTTTTGGAGTAAATAGGAACACATTCTCCAGTGAAAACACACTTCTGCACATTTTAATGCACAGTTCCTGTTCATTTTGTATTTTATATATAATCACAAAAATAATATGTTAAGTATATTAAAACTTGTGTACTAGGATTGTTATGAGAATGCATTAACTTATTTCCACTTAGAAATCAACCAAACATATTAGCCAACATTGGGCATTTAAACTTATTCTTTAAAGTTTGAAAACAGCAGATATTGGATCAAACTGGATACTCAAGGTTTCAATATTGGTTTCGGTAAAACAAATGATTAAGTGGGCTCATGCCATCTGTAAACATATCAAATGATTTATGTATTTATAAATATGATACTGGTCTTTAATTATCAGTGGTTTTAGGATAAAGGTTCACATCATGCAAACAAACCTCAATATGTAAATATGATCTAAAGTTAATTTAAGGATGAATGTCAATGCACTGAATCTCAGTGGACAACAAACCTGTGACTAATAAAACTATAATCAGATGCAGGCTGTAATGGTTTAATGCCTGTAGTTTGAAAGGGTTGGATACATACGAGGTGAAAATTGCTGCCAGGGTCCCCACAGGGATGTTATGCTCAGGCTTCTGAAGATCTGAGCTCATGTTGAACCCCGCCATCACTCCTAAACAAAACACACACACACACACACACACACACACACTTCAAATGATGCCTTGGACAGTGCCATGGAAGAGAACACATAATGAAAATCAGAGATACAACTGCTTTTAAAAAATAATCTTTCAAAATTGACTCTTTACAGTCAATAGTCCAACTTTTAAATTAAGAAAATTATTTATCATCACTTGGGTTTGTGCACATTTGCAAAGAAGACACGAATGTGGAGACAGCAGAGGAAATCAGGAACGGCTGCCATTTCCTGTCTAAGCTGACAGAATCAGTCCCCATGTGCATGTAACTGAATTCATGAGGACATTAAATGTAAAAACTGACCCCAGAACAGCAATCATACTTTAAGACATTTAACACATTGATTCAGTTACAGAAGTCATTCAATTTAAATATAACTGAATAATCTTTTTGACTGAAATGTTTAATTCATTTGTAAGCCAAGTATTCATTTAATAATACATGTACATTACAATGACTTTACTGCAGACTTTCCTGTTATCTGTGTGTTGGTTAATGTACTATTAATGAAGTGTAACTTCATTAAATCATATTATGCAGCGAAACACATTCACCTGTAGCAGCTGGAAAGAAAACCCCGAAAACAGTGAAGAAAGTTTCTCCAGCTGTGTAGTCTGGCAGAGTATTCTTCTTCAAGAGCTCTTCTGAATAGCCAGTGAAACCATGCTCTGAAAATACACATTCAGGGCAGAACAATGTCAGCATTAAACCATGGTCACTAATATTTACAAGTATTACATCCTGAAACATTATTGAGTGGTGCATGGCAAATGTCGACTATTGTGTGAAATAGAGTTAACAATAATGTTTGAATCTGAAAGACATGGTCCGATAATATACATTTTTTTTACAAACTTGGAATCTCACCATACAATGTGAATAACAGTGTGTAGTATTTCTGCCATACTCTTATATTCTATAGCTAATTAGGATTTTTTTTTTTCTGAAAAAGAGTCAGACTTCCTTGTATTTTAGGCTGTCTTGAGAAGGCTTAATGAAGGACTTATAAAGGCTCTTATATTCATGCCAATCCCTGAAACTAACCAGTTTCACCAACATATGAATCATTCAAGCAGAACAAAGCACATATAATTTAAGGCAAAACCAGTGAAGAAACAAGTGCAGATGATTCCAGATGATTACTGGTGGTGGTGAATGCGGAGTTGTTGGAACTCCTTTATCTGGTCACCTTGTATCACACTTTGCAGCCTGTCGCAGTAAAAATTTGTTCCATTTCTTTAATTTAATCTACTCAGTATGTCAAAGACAAGACAATCTGACACACACAGGTATTTTTGCACTAACAAGTCAAATATTAAGACTGTAAATATACAGAGCCCCAGGGAACACTAACTAAAACACTCTCTCTCACACATCACACACATATATATTTATTTGACATATAAAGGGAGCAGCATAATTATTGGCACCCTTTGTAATGACAGATAAAAAAAAAAGTAAATAGTTAATTACCATATATACACACACACACACACACACACACAATACATACATACACACACACACACACGGAGAAAATTCTACCATATATATACACGTTTGGCCAGCTGAAACTGGACTCATCTGACCGCTTAGGCAGGGCCCTGAAAGTCTGTGTCTGTGGTTGACCATCCGAGAGCCTTATGTAAGTGTCTGGGGGGTGGTGGATGGGGGGGTTGTAGAAGCCACTGCCAAGATGTGTGCAAGAACAGGGCCGGGCCCAATACTCAGAAACGAGAGCCAAGTTCAATAGGCCTGCACAGTGGACAGGATGGAGAGAATATTGGACTGAGTTCTGGGCGTGTTCACAAGCAAACAAAACAGGCCGTGAACAAGCGCTGGAGGAATATTTGCACCAACAGTGGTGGGAGATATCACTATTGTGATAAGCAGGTCAGACAGCGCGGGTCCACGCTGAAGGACGTGATGAAACCTCTTACAGCATCTACATTGTAGTTAAGGCAATAATCAGACATATAAAGTGAGTTCCATAATTATTGGCACCCTTTGTAATGACAGATAAAAAAAAAAGTAAATTGTTAATTACCTTAATCTCTCAAGAAAATCACATGAGGAAAAAGCTATTTATCTAAAGGAAATTTAGTTTAGGAAAGAAAAAAATATAAATTTTTTAACAAAACCATGTCATAATTACTGAAGAAGGTTTCCATTTATGTTTCATGTTTTTTTTTTATCAATCAGGAACTTATGAGGTCATCCGTGATAAAAAATATGAGGTTACACAAAGGCCAAATTCTCAGTCATTCATCAACATGGAGATTATTTGAGAATACACAAACAAAATGAGAGAAAATGTGTTGACCTTCATAAATGCCTGAAAAAATTTTGAACACTGTAACCTGTATGTGTACAGTTTAGAAAAGGACACGTTTATTTCATCCCCATGCACAATGAAGAGGATGGAGTCATCTAATCTTCAAAAAAAGCTTCACCTCCATGTCAAAAATGATTTGAAATTCATGTCAAAAGAAATCTAATCACAAACATAAGTACCTGAAGGAAAATGCTACTGCAACTTCAACTGTAATTGGGATCTATGGTCAGATAACAGAACAGATAACAGACACTTAGGCATGTATAAATAAAGACGCCTAAAGAGAAAATACCTTGTCCACTCTATGTGTCTGTGATGTTTTAGGGCTGTGTTCATCTCCCAAAGTCCCTGGAAACTTTGAATACATGACATCAAGGGCTCCATCAAATTTGAAATAAAAATCTGGCTGCTGCTGCCAAAAAGCTAAAACAGAATAATGGGTTGGTTTTCCAGTAGAACAAAGGAACAAAACATACATCTAAATCCATAAAAATGTTTAAATTACCACAGAATCAAGTTTTTGACATGGCCAGTCCCATGATCTAAACCCCAGAAAAAACTTGTGGGCGAAGCTGAGAGTCCAGAAGAAAAGACCTTGGATGATCTAGAGAGGTTCTGCACTGAGAAACGTTCTCTGGATGCTTGTTCTGTGTACTCCAATTTCATCTGACATCATAAGTAAGACTCAATTGCTGTTATATTGGAATTTAGGATGCACAAATTAAAAAAAAAACATGCGAATGACAATAATTGTGACACAATAATTGAGACTTAACTTTACTAAAGGTGTCGATAATAATGGAACGTTCTGGATATACACCCGTCAGCCAACACATTAAAACAATTTGCCTAAAATTGCGTAGACACCTTGAAGCATGACCTCTTCAAGACCTCTGAAGGTGTGCTGTGGTATCTGGGACAACACCACAATTGTGGCTGATCAGTGAATATAGAATCATGTCAACTCAAAGATGCCAACTCGTAAATGTCAATACATAACTGAGAATCTGTTGTAAAAATGGTTCTATGCAGTCCCAAAAATTGTCATGCTAATATTAAAAGTCTAGTTTTTGGTACCATACACAACCCTAGAATTAATCTACAAGTTGTCAGTGGATGTGTGTGCAAAAGCAATACTGGTGAGAAAAGTAGGACACTGAATATGATGACCTTGTAGTTGCTAAAATAAGGCGGAATAGTTGTGTGTGGGTTCAGTCTTGAGAAACTTCACCTGTGCAGGGTATGCTCTCGCGCACAGATAGCGAGAGAGAGAGAGAGAGAGAGAGAGAGAGAGAGAGAGAGAGAGCTTGGCTATGTGAGAGTGTGAACCATTTCCCTCTCAGTTATCTTGTGATGGGAAAGAATGCGTTCTCTTGGATTAATGACATGTTTTTCCAAAAGGAAGTCACCACCCTTTCAGAAGCCCTGCCTGTTCTTAGCCTTCCAAGTCACAGCTATTAGTAGGAGGGAGACAGAAAAAAGAAAGCGACAGAAAGAAAGAGCGAGAAAATGAGGGAGGGAGTGAAAGAGAAGAAGACAGACTTCATGACCCAGCCCTGTATTTATGGTCACGGTACTTCTGCACTCTCTACCCTGCAGACACATCAAACCGCCGCTAGCAAATATGAAAACAAAACTCTGCATTCTTGGACTCTATTTCTCTATAGTCCACCACAGCCTTTTCTGATATAACATTCCAGTTCACTGGCTGTTGTTTCTCCAACAAGTATCAACAGCGACGTTACATCATAGTACAGTATTATGTTGCACAGCTGCTGCAGAGCAAAAGAATACAGAAAACGTTAACTCTACTGAGAGCTGGAAGCAGTGATAGTGAGAGTAGGTACAGCACTGGCCATCATAAGAGACATACATTCTCATGTGATTATTCTAGGTCAAGAGAGAGTCACATGAGCAAATAAAGGAAACAAATACACAAATACAAATATAAGATAAAAACTTAAACAACACAAGGTACCATATTTCACATATTTTGGCAACAATAAGAAGCTATTCAAAGATTAATAATAATCTGCAATGATTAATTTATAGGATTTTTTGCCTAAAAATGTGATTTTTTTTTTTTTTATTTACTGTAACCAGACATCACCAGCTCTTTTCATGATTTTGGACACACACAGACACACACAGACATATATATATATATATATATGTGTGTGTGTGTGTGTGTGTGTGTGTGTGTGTGTGTGTGTGTGTGTGTGTGTGTGAGTCTTATTTATTTATATATGATTATTTATACATTATTTTAAATCATGGACACTTTATTCAAAGGCAGTGGACACAGACCCTTAAACTTACAACTCCCCCCCCAGTGAGATATGTGTACATACACAAAGAATGAATTAGAGAGAGAAAAAGGAGATGGATAAAAGAAGCAAATCTTGGACATCTTCTGAACGCCAACTGCATATATAACTATTTATAGTGAGCGCCTTTCCCATCTGAAGTTGTGGACTAGGAAGTGATGATGTGTAGGATTCAAGCAAAGGGCTCTGATCTACTTCCTGGCTGTTCTTTTGTCCCAGGCCAAATATGTGGGTGAGCCCAGTTAACACCCTAAACCCAAAACCATGAGCACATTTGAGTTTCCTGTCGAACGGGGTATTACAACAGAGCGTCTTGCATATCACCAAGCAGAACATTCTGTGCGAATCAAAATTGGTTCTTTGACTATAAACCTACTTTTTAACTCCTTAAAATAAATCTACCATTAAACAACAGATTACACATGAATGGTTGTCAGCCCTGAACCTACATTTAAAACCAGTTTCTTCAAAGTTATTCTAAGTATGTGTGTTTCTTTGGAGTCAATACTAGGCTCATTGACTTCATGGTGGGTGTTGTTAGATATTCCATGAAAGTAAGGGAAAAGTGGGAGATTAAAAACAATAGATTGGAAGTGGTCATATTTTGGTCCCTACTTAAAAAAAAAAAGGTCACACTGAACTGTGAGAGAGTATATTATTTTCTCCCCTCATTCTGGCCTCTAGATCAAGTGCGGTCATTGCAATGGTATGAAATCGAGAGGAAATCTCTGGAGGATATCGCTCATAACTTCCTCATGTTTTCCAGCCATAACATTTTAAGTATGAGTCTGCACAAGTGGGGCTGTAAGTTGATAAGTGAAGGTAGCAGGATAAGGAGTTTACAGATATTTTCTATCCTCACTTTTACCAAATTACCATCACAGAGCTTTTAACAAAATCGTTTTCACTGTTTTAGGGCCACCCAGCATGTCAGAGAGATTGAGATCTCTCAGTCATGTTCACGCCGGCAGTCTGGCCTTGACTGTCTGATTAACAGCGTTATCGAATTGTAAACACATCTGGGTGGCAGCCCCTTTTTCCTTCCACAGGCAGGTAAGCCGTCCATGTGGCGCCTGCCGAGGGCCGTGGGACCTGCTGGCACTGTGCCAGCAGTGATATCACTCTGCTACCATGAGGCCTAATTGGAAAAACCTGGACGAACCAGGAACTTCCACTTCCCTTACCAACCCAAACTACAAACCCGGGCCCAGCTCCTGAAGGAGTTAACCAGACGTGTGGGACACGTGCACGAAAGCAACAGCAGCAGCAGTAGCCAGGAGGATAATATTTCACATTCATATGATTTCAGCACTGCTTTAAATCCCCTTCTCCCTTCCGTCATTTTTGAAATCCTACTGTTCAGCTTTCACTGAGAGAGAGAGAGAGAAAAGGAACAGGCTGAAAGAAAAAGAGAGAGAAGAAAAGGACAGAAAGAGAAAGAGAGAGAGGCAGGAGAGGCAGAAAGAGAGAGAAGGAACAGAGGTAGAAAGAGAGAGAGAGAGAGAGAGAGAGAGAGAGAGAGAGGGAGGCAGATAAAGGGAGAAGAAACAGAGGCAGAAATAGAGAGGCAGAAAGAGAGAAGGAACCAAGGCAGAAAGAGAGAGGCAGATAGAGAGAGAACAGAGGCAGAAATAGAGAAACAACAAACAGAGGCAGAGTGAGAGAGAAAAGAAACAGAGAGAGGGGCAAAGAGACAGAGAGGAAACAGAGGCAAAGAGAGAGAGAGAGAGAGAAGAAACAGAGGCAGAGAGAGAGAGAACAAACAGAGGCAGAGAGAGAGAAGAAGAAACAGAGGCAAAGACACAGAGAGAGAGAGAGAGAGAGAGAGAGAGAGAGAGAGAGAGAGAGAGAGAAACTTTTCTCCACTCGAGAAAAGAAGTCAGTAATCAGAAGAACAGGAAAAGCAAGGGTGGACTTCCTGGAGGGCCAATGTGAAAGTAGCCCCCCGCCCCTGTCCTTTAGAGCTCAAACCCTTCCTTCAACACACAACTGCACAAAAGACTTCTGAGTAAACATCACACAGGATGCAGGGTGCTCTTTCAAGTGTAAACCCACTGCCTTTAGTGTTATCACAGCATTATAGCCTTCAGCACACTGTAAGTGTATTTTAAACACTGAAGGCAGAATGTATGTTGTTTGCAACTTGTTGAAAATCTGAATTTGAAAAGCCAGTGTCAATGTTACGATCAGAACCAATCTTTACTTCCTTGATACTTTACATTTACACTAATAATGAAAAACCACAAACAAGTAATAAAGTGTAGCTCACATTGACTGAGGGAAATTAGTCTAAATACTGCCATCCTGACCTAATAAGACCCAGTCAGTGAATTTAACAGTGAATTACAGTATTTACACTGAATAAACTATTTTATGGTAAACTCATCAATGGAATGACTGAATAAATTAAGTCTGCAGTTACAGTTTCTGTTTTTGCCTCATCCCTTATTTAAACCTGGTTTAGTTTGGATGACTGGCTTGATCATACCTTTAAAATAATTATATTTACTATAATTAAACTATCAAGTTTAAGTCGTTAGAAATCTATATTTAGCTTTTTAATCAACAACTATTGACCAACTTACTATTTGAGTCTCATGAAGCCTTGCTTTACTCGCCCTGACACTTCAGTTCATGCTAAGATACAACAGTAAAAGACTTCAAATGCAAACATCTTGAATCATCACTAGAATATTTGTTAGCTTTCTTAGGCATCAACCCTTGATAAATAGCTTATACTTGGCCAAGAGATAACTATGCAGCTAGTGGTATAAATACTTATGGGAAGATTATGAATATAAAAAGCCTACAATTCTTTCACAGATCACTGGAAATTCATTTACAGGCTAAAATTAAGGTTACATTCTGACCTTAAATTCATAAATCAATTTTATTCAAAATACATGTAATTACTTAAATAAAGATCAGACTTCACAATGACGCTCACTAATTTCAAACAACTGAACTAATGACTTGAATTTACTGACTAGCAATCCCACACTGACACCTGCTGGATAATTGGGTAAAAGACAACAGAGCTCAGAACCGAAGTACAAAGAAGCAGGACACATACAGATGTAAAGTTGTTGATAATAGTTCAACTTATACGGTAGGGTTTGTAATAATCATCCTCTAATCCATCATCAGTAGTGAGTTTTTGTCCATAAGACACTGCTGGCCGGATATTTTCAATTGGTGCCCAAAAGTGACACGGACAAACAATAGCACGCCACTACTATCCCAGTTTCACTGCTGTGCTAAGAATGAATCCCCATCCTGCTCACTGGTTGTCCTGTGGGGGGTCCCTGAACATTAACGAACTGGGTAAAGGGGGCTGTAAAATGGACAAAATAAGTGCAGATGAAAATGGATTGAGTGTGGATACAAGGGAGGTGTATCTTATAAGGTGGCTTGTCAGTGCATACATTAGTAAAATAAACACACTATGTAAACTGATCAAATTCTAGTTTCGGAGGATAGGGTATGACCAACTTTTCTATGAATAATGGAAAACTAATAGAAAAGGCACTGAATGTAGTATAGTGCATTGTAAAAGGTAAAGGTAAATGGCCTTTTGGCTGACGCCTTTATGCAAAGCAACCCCCGGAGCAACTGAGGGTTAAATGCCTTGCTCAAGGACACAATGATAGAAAGTGGGGGTTTGAACCTGCAATTTTGTGCTCATCGTCTTCACAGCCAAGTGTTTTATGGCCTAGGCTACTACCACCCCTATTACTGAACATCTGTGATGTCAAATATGTCAGAGCAAATCGAATGAATTAATTGTGCAGCATTTCATCACATACCTGGATCCAGGTGGCTGAAAGTTCCAATCACAAAGTCCAGAGTGGACACTGCTAGGATGGCAAGCAGGATCAGCTGCAGCCGAATTATCCATTTCACTCCAGCCAGGTTGATCCCCAGCAGGCCCAGCAGAACGGCCACGGAGATCCCCCTGACAGCCCAAACACTCTGCACGCTCAGCACATCCGCTATGGACTCAGCAAAGCCGGTGATATACATGGCTCCAGCCACACACTGACAGTGAGGGAAGGGAAGATGATACCATGTTAATTTTTTTTGCCGCATGGATGGTTAATTAGGATGACAATGTGTGTCGGTGCTCACCTGGCCGAAAACATAAAGGAGTCCTACAGTGCCTCCAACTCTTCCTCCAAGAACTGTGGAGATCATTGAATACACGCCTCCATTGCCAACACGACAGCGCTCACACACCCCAATACCTGACATCACCGTCACCAAGGCAACTTGCACCACCAGAGACACCAGCAGCATGCCCAGCAACACCCCAGTGTTACCCTTTAAAAAAAACAATAAAACAAGAAAAGTCAATAACAACATGTGAAATTTTGGCCATTTGCTCAGTTTATAGGAGTGTGCAGCACGGCAACTATCCAAGTTGATATCAGGGAAGCCCCAGAGGCTGCACAGTGCTTCACCACACGTGGAAAACTAGTGTTTTGTTACTTACTACCAGCCAACCAGTACGAAGAAAGAGCACCACTCCAAAAATGTTGATCATGCACGTAGTAAAGACGCCATCCCAGGTGCCAAAGAGTACAGGTTCCCACACAAACAGCTTCACCTTCCACCACGGCTGGGCGTTCATCTGAGAGTCCTGAATGGAAATACAGAGGCACAGATTATACTATAAGCAAAGATTAAAGCAACAAGGATCACCAGGCAGTTCATAGTTCGGTCTAAAAAAATGAAGACTATGGCAACAGCCTTCAACAGTCCTGTTTAACCCATAACTACTGAACTATTCTAACAATAGTCTTCAATAGTTATCATAATTAATCAACCAGTTTAACCCTAAAGTAATCAACCAAGTATAACAACTGTCCTTCCCAGTTATCATTATTAAGAGTCCAGTTTAACAACAGTCAACAGTTATCATTATTAATAAACCAGTTTAACAGTCTTTAGTAGTTATCATAATTTACCATACCCATGTTTAACCCCTGCAGACAAATAACACAAGAGGAAAACTCCACCTGGGCATTTTCATGGAATAACTCTTGAACGTGTGTGCTCATGTTGTCTCCTGTCCAAGACCTCAGCAGTACAGCATTGTTCTCATGGGTAAGTGTGAGGGGTCCAGGTGGATGTCTGAGTGAGTCACTAGCAGAGAAAAAAAATATTATCCCAAAGTTTTCTTTGCGCCTGTGGAATCGGAAGATTATTCGAGTCAGCTTTATTTGCATAGTGCTTTTAACAACAGACATCATCACAAAACAGCTTTACAGAAGACCTTGAACAAGCAAACATGAGTCAAGAGAGAGCATGAGGAAGAAACACTGAGAGAAACCAAAAGAATCTCACAGGATACATGTGAGATAAACAGAGGGGTCATACAGATCAAATAACAACAATAATGTGTTTGATTTAAATAGTACCTTTCTTATACCTAAAGACACATTACAATCAAAATCAATATACAGAATTCAAGACATCAACAGACAGAGGGAATAACAAATAAACAGGAGGCATAGAAACAAAAAACTGCAATATAACAAAAACGAGAGATTTAATCACAGTAAAGGGAGAGAATGATAGGAAACAAGGATCAAATAAGGACAAAATCAAGTTTAATAAGAGACAGACACGGCAATGGAGGAGGGAGGTGACACTGAGAAAGGGAAGAAGAGTTAACATCCTGAAAGAAGAGGAAAGTTCTGAACTGAATTTTAAAGGAAGAGAAGGAGGAGCAGAGACAGAGAGACAGAAAGGGACTGTCCCATAACTTAAGGGTAATGATACTGAAGGTTGCTCCGGGTACCTGCAACCCCAGCAAGGATTAAGTGGTTACAGAAAATGAGAGAGAGAGGATCCCAAAGTTTGACAGTTAAAAGAGAGACCACCAGCAACAGAGGAGAAACAACATAGACAATCCAGTGATCACTGATGGAAGTCTGTCAATAAGGGCACTAATCTGTTGGATTACTGACTGTGTTACATAAATGCAGAACACACTGAACACACACACACACACACACACACACACACACACAACCTCTCAACAGCTCTAAACTATGTTTCTAAACACTGTGCTTCAGTGAAAATTAAAATATTGCCATGACTCTTTGCAAAAGCTGCCCACGGTTAATAAGTATTGAAACTACTGATTAACCAAAGGAGAAAGTGTTCTACACCAGCTCAGCCACTTAAAACACGTTTATAGAGCCTGAGTTTCATCACAGATACATTTAACAGAGCACATCACAAAAATAAGAACTCAATGTGTTAGTAAGCAGGAGGACAAATAACATGAACATGTTCTACCAGGCTTGACAACCACGACTGTTTCCTTATGAGAAAGAGAAAACTGAGACCCGTGAGGAAAGGTGTGAGCACGTTTAAAAGGTTTAAGTAATACCTTTAAATACTGGCCTGAAGTCTGAAGCTGCTCCTCTTGCCTTTGACTCCCGGATGCAAGAGGTGTGTGTGTGTGTGTGTCGCTCGAGCAGGTGAGCACGTGACCACAGGTATAGCGACCAGAGGAAAGTCTCCTTACAGCCTTTAATTGGAAAAAACTGCAGAAAAACACAGTGAAATGTTTTAAAACACTGCTTTTTTTATTTACTTCTCTTCACCAGTCTCCATAGCTGGAGCTTATCTAGATGTCTTGCGACAAAAAAACACTCTCTGAACTTTTACTCCAGTGAGTAAACAATCTAAACAACCTTCCTCTCCTTCACAAAATAACACTTATTTCAAATTTATGTCAGTTATTTCCCACTGCCAAGACGTTTATGGTTTCCAGCTTCTGAAGATGTTAAGCCATATTGTAGCAGAAAGTAACTTGCAAATAATACAAACAATAATAATAATAATAATTAAATTAGTAAGTAAATACCTTTTAGCAGTTTTCCCCCAGAACCATGTGAGTGTGTCCGGAGAGCCTCAGTAACCTTGTGAAGCTCTTCACTCGGGGAATTTCTTCATGCTGCGTGTGCATTAGCAGGCGCCATTAAACAAATGTTTTGTAAAGGTGTGTTCTCAAGCGCAGCCTGGCTGAGCTCCCTCAGTCCGCTTTAGGCTGTTTTTCAGAGCTCCAGAGAGAACCAAAGACTATGCCTGGCCGGTCTGTGTTTACAGCTCCTACACTACCAGTCAAATGGTTTCACACATTACAAGCTTTGTTAATGTGTCCATTTATTTCATAGACTGCAGATTTTCATTCCCGTTAAGCACTGATAAGCTGAGTGAATAAATGTGTCAAAGAAAGCAAGTAGCCTAAAACAAACAAATGTTGTTTTTTTTTTATCTTTAAGTGCATTGTTTAACTGTTTAATCCCACTGTCTGTTACTTAATAGCCAGTTCAGTGTCTAACATGGGGTGTCTTTTTTTTAGGTCAGTAGTGATTAATATAAAATTGCTGTAATTATGCTGTAAATGAATTGCTAGTAAAGAATATTCAATGTATTTTTTAGTAAATATTAAGTTAAGTATTAAGTTCCAAGCTACAGAGAGTGTACAGGACTGGCTGGGCTTTGCTGACAGCACCTACATTACCAGTCAAAACTGTTTGCAAATCACAGGATTTTACTACTTGTCCATTTATTTCATAAACTGCAGATTTTTATTCTTGCTAAACAAGTTTACTGAATGACTGTGTCAAATAAAACAAGTTTCCTTAATACCATGTTCATTGTATGTAAACACATCTCTGACATCCTATTAACTATCAAATTCTATTCTTTAACTTTAAATGTACTACGTAACTGTTTCACCTCTTTTGTCCCATTGGCTGTCACTTGATCGCTTGTTAAATGTCTGGTGATCCACAAGATGATTATATTAGGTGGCTTTTCGTAGGTCAGAGGTGAATATAAAATAGCATTTTCTGTCTAATAACGGAACTCAAATGGTAAACATATTGTAAATTAGTTGCTAGCAAAGAATACTGATACTGTATTTTTAGTAAATATTAAGTAACAGGCAAATGTAGAACATCTCAGTGTGTGCCAAAACTTTTGACTGGTACTGTATATCTGGTGAATATTGTGAACAGAGCATTGACTATGAATGACCAGTATTATATCTCCTCTTTATCCATCCAAATGTCATTTATAGCATTTTCTGTGGAGATGGCAAATGTTTTGCAAAGGTGTGTTCTCAAGCACAGCCTGACTGAGTTCCTTCAGTCCACTTCGGGCTGTTTTTCAGAGCCACACAGAGAATTAAAAACTGGCTGTGCTGTATTGACAGCACCTACAGTACTTGTCAAAAGTTTCTACACACCACAGGTTTTATCCATTTATTCCATAAATTGCATGTTTTTTATTCTTGTTAAACATTGGAAAGCTGTTGATTAAACAACTATACATGAAAATATGTAAAATAAAACAAGTTTCCTTTATAAGATGGAACAATATGTGACAGTATATGTCTGACATCCTATTAACTGGTTGTGTGGTGATGTGCAGCCAAATTCTACACTGTCCTTTAACTTTAAATGCTCTGTTAACTTTTTCATCCCACTGGCTGTCCCTTAATTGCTTGTTAAACGTCTGGCGATCCACATGATGATTACATGAGGTGGCATTTTGTAGATAACTAATGATGAATAAAAAATGTTCTGGTTAATAAAAGTAGTCAAATGATGAACATACTGTAATGTAATATCAAGCAAATAATAGCTTTTTTAGTAAATATTAAGTGATTAACATGCAAATGTGGAATCTTAGTGTGTGCAAAAATGTTTGACAGGTATATCTGGTGATTATTTTGACCAGAGCATTGACTATGAATGACCAGTATAATTTCTCCATTTTATCTATCCAAATGTCATTTAAAGCGTTTGACAATCAGAGTCTGACAGTCATCAGCTTCCACGTCATAATAAGAAAACGTGCCAGCTGTGTGGACGCTGTATTATCTGAACATTGCTATTCAGCCAGGCAGGTTTACAGAAGGAATAGCCCATATTGACACTGTGTGTTTACATATGAACAGCCATAAGTGGAGCTTTACAGCTACCTCAAACGGCGAGTCACGCGAATTATGAACATTATAAAATAAACTGAAGAGGAAACACACAGGTGAATACTTTTGTTGTTATATTTGAAAGGACATAGCACACAAGAAAAGAAATCCAATCAAATCTTGTACACATTTTACACATGGTATTGCATAAAAGTAATGGTGATCTATGGAAATCATTTGGCTACAATAAAACGCATACATATAAAAATATAACCAGTGTACAAAACAGTGGACATGCATTCCCCCATTAAATGGAATATGTCTAAAACTATTAAGAAGTTAGCAAACCATCACTGATTAATCATTACTCAAGAAAATTAATTAATCCATCAAAACCAAATTCCCATTCAACTCCAATATTTAGAAATCAAATGAGGGGGGAAATGACAAAATGGTTGTCTGCCTGTATATGACCTTTTACAGAAAGATCACACTCATCCTATAAAGGGAAACGAAGAAAACTGTAGTCTTTCACTTGTCCCTTTCAACACTTAAGAACAACACTTAAGGGGCACTTATAGGCATCCTGGCTGTCGATTTGATGTGAAGTATCAACTAATATGCTAAAAATGACTTGATTTATGCTCCAGAGGTGCACAATATTAAAAAGATGTGCTGAATTGTTTTATAATAATAATAATGCTTCCAGTGGAAAAAGCCAATAAGTTCATAAAAAGGTGCAAATACAGGCTTTAAGGACTTAAATGCTTTTTAACTCAAGTGGTATTTCACCTTCAGAAAGAAACCCAATCACTATGAGTCAACAGTAACATGACCTGTGCTCAGTGGAGCCAGAACCAACAGGATTATGCTGACTGAATCGACAGAGTACATTCATGTAAAAATTCCCAAAAAAACCAAAGCTTTCCCATCTCACTCTTAGCATACACAAAACAAAATGTACAGTTCAAAATATACACCTTATTTACAACAATACACATTAGATGTATACTGACAGTAAAATGTAGGAATGTTTTAAGAGGATTAACAGTAATTTAGAAAACAAAAAAGATTATATCTGTCCCTGATTGTAAATGGATATTATTGATTTAAAGTAAGCTTACAATGCAGTTTCCATGTATTCTGTAGTTTGGCATGATAGTACTACAGGCCTACAGAACAAAAAAAAGGAGAATCCAGGTGAAATACAGCTGTTTATGAACCTGGTTAAGACATTTCCACAAAAACGCAAACAAATTCTGAAACAAATTTTAAACAGAAGCATTTCATTTACATGATTGTTAATTGTTAGAGCAAAATCGAAGATGTAGAATAAACATATCTATGTTTACCAATACCATATCAATGCAATTGTACCACCGATCAAAATCATGCACTTTAACCCTTATTCCACCTAGACAAAAAGAACAGATCTTTTAGTTCATTATGATTCAAACTAAAAGCCTGAAATGTATACTTTCAAATTCAAAAACTGACTTGAAAACTACCAAAAAGACAAATTACATTGGTTAAAGAAATTTCCAACCTTTGAACTTGTCAAACTTCTACATGATTGTAATGATTGAGAAAAGGTGCTTCAAATAATGACTAACAACATCGAGTCATTCAGACTAGGCTTCTTAACTAAAAGGTAAAACCTATGAAACAGAGCATTGGGTTTGTGCCTACAAAATAAGTGCAAATTTAATGGATGAGCAAATCTAGAAACCTTCTTTAGTCTCTTTCTTTTCAAAGCCACATCATAAGCAAAAAAGCAATAAGGAGAGAAAGGCAGTTAAAGAAGGAATGTTTAAAATATTCAGATTTGCATCTGTAAATACACATGCAAAGTAAACTCCCTAGCTAAAAAGGCCTACATCGTCTATATCGCAAAAACAAAATGTTTTATTGAATATCCTACGCCTGAAATGTGCATAAAACTCATTAAACCTTTCTGTCAGTTTTAGTTACATATCTGAGGTACTTCATCCCAGTATGATGTAACTGAATGTCTTTGAATTCCATTCAGTCAATTCTTAATTGATCTGAGTGTGTCTATTGAACTGTCTATGGAACTAAAATCTTTGCATGTCTTCTACAGTATCCAAGCGCTGTGAAAAATCATAATTTCAAAGTTCCCTTAATGGATACTGTACAAGTATTATTGGCATGATTTTTTTTGTACAAAGATACAACTGGTATTAATTGACTATGTACAAATACACTGCTTTTCACAGATATAGCCATTTTCATTGTACTGCAAGAGCATTCTTTTGATGTAATATTACCTTCAATAATGTGCAAAAATATCTTGATTATATAATTTCACTATACAAAATTATGAATTTCGGCTATTTTGAAATTTATGAGTTTATCTGCATGTACCTTTAAGCAAGGTTAACTCTCTTGAGAAGAGATTGCTTGCACAGTCAGTGTTGCAGATGTACTGTATGCTCATTGTTTGAAAACAAAAGGAATGAAGAAACCTTTAGGGGAAAAGTGCCTTTAAATAGCCTACATGTAAAAAGACATTAAATGACTGGTAAGAACATAATGTGCTGCAGAAACAAAGTCTACTTGCGGATTCCCCCAGTGCTTGATTAACAAAAGTTTCAAATGCTTGCACAGAGATCAGCATTTGCATCGTAGAAACCAGACACCAGAAGTATAAAGTGCTTTAAAAAGGACAGAAATCCCAAAAACTTAAATAGCTTTCTTTAGCCAAATGTTTGGCTGCTTGTAGCATCTGGGGATGAGGTCATTTGAGTTCTGGTCTCAGTAACATTAACAAGTGGGAATTCTGGGAAATCTGTTCCACCGTGACTTCTTAGGCTGACCTGTCCATTGGCAACATTAAACTGCGATGACAGTCCAGACCGAGACGTCTGAAACTGAGACCGGAAGTTCTGGTCAAAAGTGGCTATTTGAAATGTTTGACTGATGCCCTGAGCGTCTGTCTTTTTGGGAGACGAGACCTGCTCCAGAAAGTCCTCGGTTGGTGACACTGAAGAGGGGTTAGTCTCATCCCCTGAAAATGAGAAAGAGTGCTGGGAATCTACTAAAAGACCAAAGTGGGGTTTCTCAAGGGTTGATCTCAGAGGAGAGTTCATGCCTGATCTAAACCGACTCGGCGAAGTGAACAGTTTGTCCGTAGAAAACAAGGGCTGCCCAGCAAGACTAGCACCATCAGTCACAAACGTAAGACTCTGGTTGTTTAGGTAGCTGTCGTTCTGACTGGTCCTTTCTAATGCTTGCTGCAGAAACTTTGAATACTCCTGAAGAAGGGTGGCTTTCTCTCCAGGAGGCGCTTGGGAGCTGGTCCCCAAAGCCTCTGTAGGGCTGCTCTCAGAAACGTCAGACGAATTGATAGAAATGCTGGAGGTCACCTCCGTGTCCGCCACAGTGAAACTGATTTCTGGCTGTCCATTAGTCTTGTTGGAGTAGTGATCCAAGAGTGACTGCAGGACTTCATCTGGGAACACATTCTTCTCATTATTTGTCTTAATCTCCACGTTCAAAGTCTGAGTCTCTGAGAGGATTGTGGCAGGAACTGTTTCGTCTATGACAGTGGCCACAGCTGCCTGAGCGATGGAAGGCTGTGAAGAAATGTTGCTCACGTTGAGTGTATAGTCTCGATTGTTATTAGCTGTTGTTGCCTGGAGGTAACGTTTCTTTTTCAGAAACTGCATGGCATCGTCATAGTTCGTGCTGCTACCAGCTGGCTTTGTTGGCCCACCTTGCATGGGATCCACACTCTCCAAGTCTGAACTTGGCTCTCCATCCAATAGACCCTTGTTATCCACAATCTCAAAGGTGTATCTTGTGACTTTTCCTTCCTCAAATGATGACAAGGGAGAAAGAGATTGGGGTTGTTCCAAAGGCTGTTGCTTCACACTCTTCTTATTGGCAATCTTCTTCAGCACCAACTTAGGTGGTGTGACGATCTCATCAGAAGACACCTCCCCTGAAATGTGCCTATTTCCTGGAGAGGAATCTGGGAGTTCAACTGAATACTCTGCCACTACATACTCATCCTTCACCTTGGTTGCCACGGCATAGAGAGGAAGGCATTCATTTTTGCCAACCCTGTCCTCAGCCTTCTCCTCACCATCATCCTCCGTTGCTTTGTTTACCACAGCAGGATTTGCTGTCAAGGTGCGGTTTTTATCAGTGGATTTCTGTCGTTTTTTCTTCGGTAGGGTGCACTCTTTGGATGAGAAAGGGAACGCCAGAGTTTCTGTGCTGCGCAGAAGACCATCTTTGGCAGCTGCTTTATGGGCTTTCCTTTCCTTGTTTTCATGGCACATCCGTCTATGTTTCAGGACTCTATCAGTTCTGGAGAAGTACTGAAGATACAAATTTAATTACCAAGTTAATTTAGAAATACTTAAATTTAAAACAGCATTTTTCCCACAAGGGTAGAATGAAACTAGCAAGAAACTCCAGCCTCATTAGGATCATATGTATTATTTAGAAAAATAACAATTTTGATGGAATTGTCTGCATGGCATGACAGGACTGAGAAACTTAATGGGACTGGTAAAGAAAAGTGAAAAGTGCAGTTTTGTTACCTGGTGGCAATAATCGCACTGATAAGGCTTCTCTCCACTGTGGGTCCTCTTGTGTCTCTCCATATGATATTTCTGAATGAATCTCATTCCGCATTCATCACAACGAAAAGGCTTTTCTCCTGTAAAAAAAGATAATTCTCAGAATCATTCTGAACTGTTTTTCAAGCTTAAACACAGTGGCAGGTTACACATACAGATATGCAAGACCTGACTTGCCAAAAACCTGTCAGATAGAAAGATTTCTCTGATCTGAACACAAGACACGTCCTTGAATCCTTTTTTACCTGTGTGAATTTTCTCATGCCTCTGCAACAGGTACTTCTGAATGAAACGCATGTCACACTGACTGCACTGGAAAGGTTTTTCTCCTGTATAAATACATTGCATTTGAAAAAGAAATGGGCAAAAAAAATCATAACATAACATGTCAAGTCAGTCACTGGTGAACAGTAGGTTTACAGGAGTTTGTTACCTGTATGAATGAAGACATGTCTTTGTAGATGGTAGTTTGTTCGGAAAGCAGCATTGCAGTGTTCACAGATGTGAGACTTTGGACTCTGGTGACCCAGTGATCCATCCTCATTAATAGTGAGAATCTAACAGAGGGATAATGTTATTTGGTACAATTTTATAAATTAGTCTATTGTCACTTCTACAGTTCTAAAAATAAAATTAGATCCTGTATGGAGACAGAAGCATTATTAATCAGAATTGTATAATTTCGTTTTACCACGAGCTGCAATAATAACAGGACAGAAGCCCAGGCCACCAAACAATATATCTAATAATACATTTTCTAAAAGAAATGCCTCTAAGATCTATTTATCAACTTCCATGTCTTAAGATGTGATTTTAAAACTACCTTCGCTGGCGATCGTTGCTTTCTCTTTTTCTTTTTGTGGCTTTCTACAAGGTCCCTCCCCAGTTTCTTGTCTCTCTTGTTGAGTATCAGTGAGTCTGACAGCTTCACTTCTTGTTTAATATTCACCTAAGGAGACATGAATTAGTTTAATCAGACTGAAAGTTTATATGATTCTGTTTTCAGACACGTACTTTAAGCCAAGCTTTAGTTATACTGATTTTTAGTCCAAAAGGATAATTATTTCTCAAAAAAAATATCCTTAAGGAGACAGACCACAGACTCGCAACACTGTTTTCTGCAGGTCAAAAGGAAGATAAAATAATCCAGTACATGCTAAATTACAATAATCCAGCATTTTATTCAAACGTTGCATACTTTCACACAATTAATATAAAATAATGAACTCACAGGCACGTGAAGTGTGTATGATAGCTTATTGGGGAGCCGCTGGGAGAAGTCTGGGTCGTCCTCTGAATCGTTCTTCACAGTCTCCTTATGAACCATCAGTTCATCGTGTGAGATGAGGTGTGAGGTCAGTGTCCCTCCAGCTAGCTCCTCATCCTCTTCCTCCTCCTCGTCCTCCTCATCATCTTCTGCAAGAAGGGGTTGATTGGCCAAGCTTTTTTCCCCAAGAGACATATCCAAGCCTCCTCCTCTTCTGTCCACCATAGAGGGTGCCAGGGCTCTCGCTGAGTGATGCAGGCCTGTGGTGCCACATCTAATCAAGATTCCCTCCAGCTTGTCATCGATGTTCATCTTTGCAAGTTACTCTGCTGTGGCTGTTTTCCAGGAAAAGGGTTGACAGTCATTGACCTGATTCTTGACAGGAGGCCCTCCAGGTTTTCTGAGGACAGTACTCCTCCGTCAGCTTGACTTAAGGCTGAAGCACAGTGAAAGACAAGGCTTGAGTGAGAAATTGTATGATATCTGTGGTGATCCAGTTGGAAATAAACCCTATTTCAAATCAACAAAATAAGAAATCAAACCTTCATATTGAAATTATATCACATGAAACTAGATTAGTGTAGCAGCCAACAATAATGAATTAGTTACATAAAATTATACACATCCTGGCTCTAATGACATCACATTAGGCATAATTTGTTGTATTTCTAATTCAGATATATGAGGAAACCCTGCAAATATCTTAATGGGCAATGTTTTGACAGCACAGGTAATTGATTTGGGGACAAAAAGAGCAAATGTTTTGCCCCGAAATATAAAAAACAAATATCAGAAAGCTGTTCGAGAGCTGAAGGCTTCAAGATAGCCTATTAATTACAGATAGCTTGTGCATTTTGTCCTAGGGCCTTGTAAACATTTTGAGCAACTTAACACAAAACCAAAATGTGCACAACAGTTTCAGGACTGACAGAGTTTATCCATGCGGAGCAGGGTAACAAGTTTTGCAGTTACAGATAAATTAGCTGGATATACGATTTTTTATGTTTGGTGAGAAGACAGTAAAGGCTTGCTAGGTTGTGAAATGTATAAAATACAGCTGGAGGACCAACGCTTCATCAGGCTCTGCAGGCTGGAGAACCAGAGCTGGCTAATCCAGCAGCTAGCACAGGACACATATGTGCATAACTTAGCGTGGCTGTCAGAAAACCTGTCGATATTGACAAAAAATAGACTTAAATAAACCACCTGAGTGAATGCAGTGTGATCAGATGCCTTCTGTGAGCTAGAAATCACCATCCGACATCAGCTGCCTAGCTAAGCTAAGCTAAAGAGGGTTCAGTTTTCAGGCCTGGGAAATCAAAACAAACAGCAGCTAGCGCGGCTAATGCAGGCAACTTACAATTTATTACTGTTTTGGGGGAAAAGACACCGACCACACACACTCGCTGGGCAAAGGGGAGTTGCTGATCTGACGATCACTTCATTTTTTACCTACCTGGCTTCCTTTTCACACGACCTGTGGCGGTGCAACAGCGGCAGTCATGATCTTCCTGTAGAAAAAGTTTTCTGTCTGAGAGCAGCTGGCTAGCAGCACAGCTAGCAGACACATTCCAGCTGCACCCTACTGTAGATCTATAGGAAGAGTAGGGTGTGTATGTGTGTGTGAGACCGAGAGAGATAGAGACACTCGGGGTACAATAGGGAAGGAAGCCCCCCCAAGATAGCACTAATAATAGGGCCAAATCTTTTTGAGGCTGTTTTTTTTTAGTACAAGATAATTTAATAGATAGATAATAATGGTTTATGCATTTACATCAATGCAAAGATAATTATATGAAGAACAGTGTGGGTGTGAGAGAAAGACACACTCAGGGTACAATAGGGAAGGAAGCCCCCCAAGATATCACAAATGATAGAGCCAAACCTTTTGTGCTTCAGCTGATCAGTTTTTTTTAGTACTAGATAATAATGATCTATGCATTTAAAGTTGCATAAGAAACCATTTGCACACACAGGAAAAAAACAGTATGCTCCCTTGTGTGTGGAGGGGGGGAAGAGGGAGCTTAATGTCTGCATGGCTTCTTGTGGAGAGATGAGCTGTTCAGATTATTGCTTCCGATTTGAGAGGATTTAGATGACACAGTTATGTGTCTAGTCTTGATCAGTATTTACTAATATTAGTATATGTCAACTGCAGGTCTAGGATCCTTGGAACAGTGGTTGTTATAGGAGTCTAAAATAAGTCAAGAAAGAGTAAAACCATTTAGGTTTTAATATTTCAGGTCCTTTCATCAAATAAGGGTGATGTGTATTTCTTAAGAGAAAGCTGTTTTGTCAGGACCACAGCAAAATGGAATGTACACTTTCCCCCCTTTTTTGCACATTGAGTTTGGTATTTTTCCTCGAACTCAATTTGCCTCCCATTCTAATGGCATGTGTCCCCCCATTTTATTTGCATTTAAAGTTATTTGGTGAAAATGAGCAAAGCATTTCACCATAAATGTCTCTTTCAAACCTGCAAAGCTCCAAGTCAAATGATGTCTTCCAAATTTAATCTCAACACATACATATAAAGGCTACGCTCTGAATAAATTTCATTTCGATGAAGGCAATCCTGGAATGTATGCCCCTGGAATCCTTTTGGGGTTCAATTATTCAGTTTTTTGGCACTAAACAATAGCAATCTAAGAATTTACATTAAGTTGTATAAGAACTCATTTGCAGACTTTTAGGAAAAAACAAAACAAAACAGTAGGCTCCCTTTCAGAGTACAAACTGCAGCAGTACCCTCAAATCCTCAGTACCTTAAATTAGGGAACATAATTAGGGACTATATTCTCTTGCAGTTATATATTTTAATTTGTACAGTTTTAGAGTCCTTTACTGGCTTCAAAAACATTATTAAAAACAAAAATTGGCCCCTTTCCTCTAACAGCGTGAATATACTGTACCTTTAAAACTCATTGGATCGTAACAGACTTTTGTACCTCTGAGGGTACGTTTACATTGTGTATAAGTTGGTAAAATTAACCTGGATTCTGTCCTCTTTTCTAACAGTGTATGGTCACTTCACTTAGACACCATTATTAGGTTTAGAGACCTCTGTCCATAGCAAGCCAGCAATGGCATGATTTACAACACAAGGTGGCAGCATTTATGCAATTTCTCTTTTTAAAACAGGCTCAAATGAGCACATATGCTTTTAGCTTTTTTTATTTAATGTGACAAACTGTAAATTACCACTATTAATTTATAATGACTAGGCAGTTTCTTTTGCACTTTGTACAAGTACCATGTCCAGATGGAAACTGCACTGTTTTTCCAAACTCTAAAAGTTTTGGAGCTTAATACCTCTAAAGGCTACATGTCCGATAAGAATACAGCCTAATGCTGGAGACAGTTTGACAGTAGTTTAGAGACAGTTTTTAAATTTTGCTTTAGTTTTCTAAATACAAGGAAGCAACCAAGACCTTGTTTTAGCACGTTACAAGTGAGTGTGCATAAACACCTAAGACTGATAAAAGTAAAACATAAAACATTAGAAAATTCGAAATTTATTAGTGTTTGCACAATAATTTTTTAAACAGCCGCTGTAATACAACTGTGTCCTATATGTATAGTGAAGTCTTATTATTTTTGCACCAAAAAATGAACCAAACAGTCGAGCCTGGCCAGGCTCAGTTCCACACACAACTGTTAAATGAGGAAATTATTATAGCCTGCTTTTCCTGTGTGACCTACCTGTTCCTCCAGCCAGATTTATATCAAAACACTGACCCACCCACACATCATCACAAAATGACAAATCTGGCATTCATAGGGAAAGCTGCAGCCACAAAGAAAATATGCAGCGCAAGGTCTCGCATTAGACATAAGCGGCAGACTTATATTTTTCCACTTAATTGAACCATAAAGAGAGTGGGTCAGTGGTTATAAACAGTTTGTGTTTCATGATGGAGCATGCAGACAGTGCTAATGATGAGTTTACAGTATGTTAGGATGAACATCAGCGGTATGATTTCAGCCGCAGGTCACGTGAGCTGTGCTGTTACAGACATAAAGAAGTCCAGTCGCTTTACATCCAGAGAACATTTGACATTTGAGGTCCCCAGTACAGGTGATAAAAGGCAACTTGACATTTTCATGTTTCATTAAAATGGATGTGTTCCAGATGTTCACAGAGAATGGAAAAGTTTTAACAAGGCATCCTGATATTTATGCTTTGTATCTTTCTGGTGCTGACTAACTGCAACTACAAATGGATCTCAGGTTTGCTTTTACTTTTTTGGTACATCCTTTACAAAGATCTGCAGTCTTCAAACAGTATAAAACAAAGAAATTATTTTAGCACACATTTGCATGAATTTTTTTTTACAGAATACATAATAAAAAGGGAAACAAAAATCTGTTGTCATAATTTTAGCAAAAATACTCCTTCAGTTCACTCTATAGGATTGATAAAAACCAATTACATCCATATTGTTAATGGAAAAAGTGATTTTGGCCATTCTTTATGTAACACCCAACACAAACCTAGCTTTAGGATATTTAGTCTAAAAAAGTGATCCAATCCAGACCAGTCGACATTGAAAATAATCATTACTGTATCTTTGCTTGTTGTCTCATATTTATTTATGCACTTTTTGATACTGATGCCTTTGGGTGGATGCAGAATTCAGAGAGTTCAGTTCAGTGTGCTTCTGTGGCAACGGTGGTTAAAATGCCTCGAGGATTGTGCTTAGGACTCATACGTATAGAGCAGTGGTTGCCAAACTGGTCCTAGAGAACCTCCTCCCCTGTACATTTGTGTTTAAACACCCACTTCTTAAAAACTTAAAACCACATGGGTAATTAACTAATTACTTGGATCAGATGTGTTTAGGGAAAACTCTAAAATGTGCAAGGCATGGGGTACTACAGGACCGGTTTGGGAACTACTGGTATTGAGCATCTCTGCAAGAGTGCTCATCTTGGATCAGTTTAGTCCATACTGGTATACATCAGGAAATGAAAACTGATCCTAGACCAGCACTCTTACCCTGAGAAATTTGTACAGCTGCATGCCTATGCAGTGGGTTCTGGATATAGGCACAACTCACATCTTGCTGAAGCATTCTTTAGCATTACTCCAAACTTGAATTCCCTGCAGACAAAGAAAAATCCACAAAAATAGTGGTTTGGTAGCAACAAGACAACATAATTGAAGGTAAAAGCCACAACAATTTGCAATGTTTTATTGCCATTTCTTCCCACTGATCCCTAAGGATTAAAGCTTTAAACTACATTACTATCCAAATATAGGAATTCTACCAACTGTGAGGTAAACTGCTAACATTTACTCAATTACTTTTTAGAGGCAAAGCAAACTGATCTGACTGTCACTGCCTCGAATTCATTTTAGAAAGTTTTGATATAAAATAAATCACTCACCTTTTTACACATGCTGATTTGCATGATAGCATAACTGATGAGAGCCTCTTTTAGGTCTCTGTCTTTTTGCTCTCTGAATCTCTCGACGTCCACCCAAGCGTTCTTTATAAACTCTCTATACATAAACACAGTATGAAGTCAGGTGGGAATTTGATTTAGGAATCTGGAAAATACCATTTTCAGGTTCAGTTTTTGTTTTTTATATCCTAGCAACCATAAAGAGATGAGATATGCTCCCAGACTGTACTAGGTTTCAGCAAAATGCAAATTGAAAGTAATAAGATTAAACATGAGAATGCTCACTCAGACTCTGTGGTTTTCTCCTTCACCATCTCCTCTCCTTCCTCAATCTGAGTCTCCAGAGTTTTCAGTTTAGCCTCTCTCTGCTCAGGTGTCTCCTGGCCAAACAGTTTGCTGGTCATACCCTTCAGGGAGAAGGTTCGCACTGTCTGCATAGAGATAAAGAAAAAGTATTGTCAGATTTAGGGAAAAGATTCAATTTTAAGTTATACATTATTTGATAACTATTGCAGTCTTACGGGCCAACTCAGAGGCACATTACACTATACACATCACACTATACAGTAATCCCTTAGTTTTACGCGGATCAGGACTCGCGGATACAGTCACACGCAGATTTTTTTCTGAGAACTCTCCACAACACGTGCAAATCTCCACAATAACGTGGAAACTGCAAATATTCTCTGCAATTTTTTTTTTGTTTTTTCGTAGCAATGTTTTTTACGCATTTTAGTTCTAGCCGTGCTGAATTTAAATCTCTCTCTCTTACTGTCGCTCTGACGCTCACTCTCCCTCTCTCTCTGGGAAAGTCCAGAACGGCTGTTCTGACACGCTGAATTTAAATCTCTCTCTCTCTCTCTCTTTCTCCGTCTCTCTCCGTCTCTCTCCGTACGACTGTTCCGCTGGCACCTTGACTTTTCCAGATCGCATAGATTGCCAGTACGCCCCTGTATACATTTCCATTAAGGGTAATGTATTAAGCTGAATTTAAAATGAAATTAAACTGTTCTGGGAACATATGTGGGGGTATATTTAGGGTTAACACTATAAAATAGGCATTTTTAGGCATTTCTTTTACCAAAACACAACAACGCAGTTTTTCCACTATACGCGGGTGCTCTTAGAACATAACCCCCGCGAAAAGCAAGGGATTACTGTATATATTTTGTACATATACATACCATTAAATCTTTTTATTTGTATATTTCTTTTCCCTTTCACCCTAATGTTGTTGTATGTCTGTTTTAATACTGTTGCTTCTCTGCATACCAGTGACACGTGATGTGATTATGACAGCAACCTAATCTGTGTAGGAAACATGAGCAAATCTATCTGGGTATTTTGCTTTTGAGGAAGTGTGTTGTGGTTCATTTATTTTGTTCAATATTGTTAAGTTAAATCATTGCTGGAATAGCTTTCTTTTTGGAAACTCATCTGTTTTAAAACTATGATTTGTGCATCTTATGGTTTCAAAAAATGTACACAAATAAACCACTCGCTTCAAGACCCTCTAAACACACTGCTGTGGGTGATTTCTGTTTCCCTCAGCTAGAAAAACAAACAGCTAGGCCTTCAGGGGGAAGCCCTATCCTGCCGCTCAAAGCAGTGCGATGACAGTGCTGGAGCCATTGCAGGTTTTTTTGGAAGTGGATAAGACTTGCCCCAGTAGCCAGTTCCTCCCGCTGTTGTTTCTTTGAGGTCAGGTCTTGGCCAGCCATCTCCAGTTCAAACTGACAAAGCTCATGTTTCCTGCATACTGCCCTGTAAAGACAAAAGAACAGATAAACTATAACAAAGCTCTGTTTCCAAAGCTAGGTTGCATCAGTTTAAATAGAAAATAAATCATTATTGTACAAAGCCTCATCAAGTATGACACATTTTCATCTAAAAGGTAAATTACCAAATCAGTCTAATGGCATCATACCAACAGAATGCCCTTTCAGTTTAAGGAGGGTTCCTCTTCAGCTTAATCTGCTAGTAAACTAAAGACATCTAAGCCTTTACCCAACACACGTGGAGCCTCATTTATAAAAACATTTGTATGTACGGATTTAATCTTAAAATCACTGTACAGCATGAGTGATTTACAAGAAGTGAATTTGATATTAAAACGAGGTAAGCAGGTAAATTCCAATCTTTCCAACCCATTCACTGATTAAATACCAGTACCTACAAGAATGTACTGATAAGCAAACATAAATTGCTAACAAGCTGCATGATAAATATTTTATTTATTTATTAAGTGCCTATAAAAACACCCAGACATTTCACTCAATAATAAACCATTGCTGCATTTGCCCTTCTTGAGGAGGAAGAGCGCGTACCTGGCCGATTTCATGCCTCACAGATTTAGCATAAAGCTACTTTTTAGCATATTTTACATACATACATACATACATACATATCAATAAAATGATAGGGAGAACTGATAGTCTTTAATTTAAGGACAGATTTTAGTCATTTAAGAACAAATTTAGTATAATAGTAATGGGTTTTTTTTTTACAAAACAAGGCCACTTGGTTTGAAACTTAACTCTGAAGTTAAATCTTTAGAAGAAAAACACGTCACAATGATACACCCAGTACTGCAGTAGGTGTGTACTGCACCTTAAAGCCTCTGTGTAGAAAAGGTATTCCTTCAGCTGGTCAGCGTAGTGCTCCTCCTCTTCCAGTATGTCATCAACAGATGCAGCATACCTGTCGGGATTTAAACAAACATTAAACGCCCCTCTCTCTCTCACACACACACACACACCCCCCCCACACACACCTACACAACCCCACACCCCCACACACACGTATTGTGTCTAAAATGTGCTTTTAATGGCATGGTGAATATTTTAAAAACTCAAGGAAGTGAGGACTACATGATGTAATTTTGATCATTTACTATACAAATGGAAATTGTTATTCAAAGAAACAAAAAGTAGCCAGAGAATTACAGAGGAACCCATGTTAAAAATAACTGTAATCCACATATTACTACACACTTCATTAGAAACCTTTCATACCACAAGAAATAACATTGTGGTGCCTTAAAGACAAAATCAACAGCGTTCACATTTCCAGGAGTTCGGCTGATTCTTGAGAAAAGGTGAGAAACATGATCCACAAAGTGCCCTGACAGCTGTCGAGGAAGGATGATGATGGACAGGCAGTTTGCCTCTCTGTGGATTCCGAATGGCAGCCCACACGGTGCCGTAGTGCGGGTCTGGGACTGGACGACTGCTGACCCAACGGTCGAGTGCAACAATCTGGAAACCATCAGAAACAACGGCACCACAGACTAGCAGAGGAGGGCCAGGGGCTGGCTGGAGTCAAGTCCCGCTAACAACACCACCGCAAGAAGTGATTCCTGAGTGATGTTCTAACAACATCTTCTCAATGCTGCAAAAACGCTGCTAATCTTATGGGTTATGGCTGCAGATCCATTAGCTGTCAGCGAGCCAAACTGAAATCCGAAACTCCCCTGGGCTCACGTTCCTGGCTACTTGTTACAAAACTGGTGGTGGGGGGGCCTCCAAGGAAACCCAAGTGCTTTCAATCCAGCAAATGTGTTTTACAGTTCTAGACAGGAGAATCAAATCAGTGTGCTGCAGGGCATCATGCAACACCTTCATATTTCAGCTCCTTCAATGAGCTCTCGGAGGGTAACAGGATAGGGGGGCGGGGGCAAAGCGTCACAGGGAAAGGGGAATACATTCAAAACTATTTGAATAAAATGGTGCAATCTTTCTGTACACTTTGCATGAGAAGGGCTCATAAAAGCAGGACTAGATGTCACTACAGGACAAGATAAACTCACGCATCCATGTGATGTCCTGCGCTCTGCAGTCCATCTCCCATCTCTTTCTCAATAGCACTCCACTCACTGTATAATGCAAAAACAAACAAAAACACTCAGTAATTAATCTGACACATTAAACAGAAATCTGATTCTGACAGGGACACACTTGCTTCATTTAGTCAAAACATTTTCAGTGGTTTTAAATAGTCATAAGCATTACACTCTAAAATGTGCAACATTGCATTTTTACATATGCCAATTGCTTCAAGCTGTATGTAAAAGAAAAAAAGAAAGCTTAAGAGACTGAATTAAAAAGGTAAAACTGGGTAAAAATAATTTTCAGCTGAACAGAAACTAAAATTTAGGAGTTTTTGAGTAAGCTAAACTGGGGGGAAAAAAAGAACATTAATACAGCCCACAACTATACGCCATTAAAGTAATAAACACACACATTATTAGTAAACATTTACATCCTTGCATTTATTTTGTGCAACCTATGATGTGAACCACACAACTATTAACTGTGAGCCGTCTGCTGCATGTGCATTCAACACAACAGCCTTACATAAGCAACTTAAGAGCCAGGTTTCCAAAACTAGGTTGAGCCTTAGTATAGATTAAAAAGAATGCAGTTTTACAAAGCCCACCTGAAGACTCTGCCGTAATTTCCATGCACTTTGTAGACTCCATACAGGCGGTCAGCCACTCTCTAAGTGAAGAGTTTGCTTCAGTTAGTAGTGTGTTAGCACCTCTTTATACACACATTTAATAATCAGACTTCAACAATACTTTTACAAAAAAACACTAAAGTATAATTACATATTTTTAACACAAATAATTATAGAACTAAATATTAGTGCAATCAACTTGATTTAGTCTGTTACCTACCACCCAAATAAGGCAAGCGTTACTTAAGCAGAGGCAGCGTGATTTGATAGGCAGTGGTTTTTAGTGTGTGTGTGTGTGTGTGTGTGTGTGTGTGTGTGTGTGTGTGTGTGTGTGTGTGTGAGAGAGGGGGAGAGAAAGAAAAAAAAAATACACCAGCTGTTCACACTCACTGCTCGAACACGCAGCAGCTGCGATATAACAGACTGGAGCTCGTCTCCATAGTGTTTCATTTCTGCAAACCTCCTGAAACAGACAGATAGAGAAAGATACATAGATGTTGAGAATAAGAAAAAAGATTTTTTAAAAATGTCAGCGACATTGTCAGTGACTTACTTGTCAGGATTCTTCACTCTGAATGTAGCATTTAAAGCCTTCAACCTTGAATCTGCCTGAAAAGGTGGCAAAAACCATAATTAAAAAACCAAGGACTCTTTCTTAGTCTTTGTTCAGATATTTGTGAGAGATCCCAATGGTCTCTCCAAAGAGACACTCAGCACTGCAAAACATGTCATAATATGCACATATACATGCACAATGATATACAATCATTCACAGAAAAAACACTACTTCTCTCTCTGGGTTGAACCAGACAGCCCAAACAGACGTCCTGTGGTTGTTTATATGAACTAGCATGTACTGATAAAAGATTCCTCATTGCAGCAGCACTTTAACTGCCTTATGTCATTGTACTTTCAAGCTTCCAGCCATGGTTAGAGAGACAAGACAACACCGATGTATCTTTATCCCACAGTAAATCACTCAGGCACATTAAATACAAATATAAACATATGGTAAAATTATACCTCAACAACACAGTTCATGTAACATTGGCACAGGTTATAGAGATACATGAAAAGAAAACCTAAATTGCTAGTAAAATACCTTAGCCTGAAATCCTGTCTCAAATACCACTTCCCTCCAACCCTGTTCCTGTGGGGCAGAGATAACATGTACATTTTACCATGAAAACATAAAAACACACTGTGTCAAAATGCATGACTAGTCAACAGGACAAATTCCTCTACCAACAAAGTTCTAAAAAGCAAGAGAAAAAAAACTTTTCACAGAAATCAAGGTACTTGGTAATGATTCAGTCAAGATTTCTTCCAGAGCCCCTCTTATGAACTACATGCTATAGGGCTCAAGAGTTCATGGTATACATGTACATATTTCCAAAAGTATGCAAGCAACTGTCATTAGTGAATTCAGTTGTGCCGATACATGTGTTCAGTTACGCACACACAGCTTGTATAATCTCTATATACCAAAGCATTGCCAGTAGCAAGGAATACTCTGGATCTGAACCTAAGGTCCCCATGCACAATGCCAAGCGTCACTAGAGGGATATAAAGCCCCAAAGCATTGGGATGTGGAGCAGCAGAAATGGGCTTTCTAGAATGGTGCAGCTCCATCCTACACCTTCTGGATAAGCTGGAGCAGCATATGTGATCCAGGACTAATCATTCAACATCAGGACCTTACCTTACTAATGCTCTTGTGGCTGAATGCAAGAAAAAGAGGCTGTTATTGCAATAAAAAGCGGGAACAAACTTTGGGACATACAAATGTATTTGCTCTTTCAATAGTACCTGAGTCAGGAAGGAATAAAAGATCTTGTCATTAGACAAAACTGGGTGGGAGGCAACCCGGAGCAGGAAGTTCTCAAGCCCAACCCTTCGCCTCTCCACAAAGTCCGGATCCATATTGTCTGCAGATAGCTTGTGCCACACAAATTCAGCCTGCAACAACAGAACAAAACATTCAGATACACTTTTAGTATTTTTTTTATATCATGGTTGGACAATGTCAACCAAACTGCCATATTTGGCTCAACATGGTGATTGTTGTACTCTATAAATATCAAATAAAGGTCCTTTGACAATAAGAGAACCCCTTTAAGTGGTGTAATTAAATATTTTAACAAGAAAAAACACATGTATGTGTTTTCTATCAAGAGGAACCATTTAACCAGGGAAAGAACCATCTTTAACCTCTCTGTCACCTGAGGTAATCTCAAAATAAGTCCCACAAACATATTTTTTGCATTAAAGCAAGGCACTCACTCGCTTTTCGGGCAATGGTGGAACCACCACAAATGGATAAGTGACTAGCAAGTAGTTTCTGAGAAGCTCAAACTCGCTGTAGCGCCTCCACAAAGAGTCCGGAGCTGGAATTGCTCCCTCCGGTGCAGCATCCACCGCCCTAAAAAAAAACAAAAAAACAAAAAAACAAAAAAACAAAAAAAAACACACACACACACAATTTAGCTTTCATTTTGTACTGTTACCTGCTAATACAGCACCTAGGGAAACGCTGAAAATGAAAATATTAACATTGCCAACAAAAATCGTGGAAAACAGTTAGGCGGATACCATATGCATAATGCACCGTTAGTATTTTGCTAAAATAAAATGTTTTCATAAAATCTTTCTGGCAGCAATGAATGAAATTGTTTTCCTCAGGGGAACAGTCAGTGCCCCAGGCACAATGTTATCAGTTAGGATCAAACCTCAACCTCACAGTTCAGAGCCAAGTTCTCTTGACTGTGCACCACAACCTCAAGGAGCTGAAGAAAGAATAAAACACCAAACAGAGTAGTTACTATGTAGAATAAAAAGAAATCTTTACTTCTACAGAAGTTTCAATAAACAAACAAACATTCACAAAATGTGAGGTTGCTCAAGGGATTAACCCAACATCCAAATAAAACAGAGTTGACATAAACAGAAAAGAAATCCGCAAACTTTCAGATGGCTCAGACGCCATGAAAGCAGACATCTTAAGTGTCTGTTCAAATACGTGCCAGAAGTTTAACTGTGACGTGTAATCTCTCAGTGCCTGGAACCACAAGCACTCCTAATTTAGAGGCAGAGGACCACAAAAGTACACTGGTATAAATCAGAGAAATAAGGGGGTAGGGTATGGAATGCTGCTATATTGTTATACTGCTCTACGCAGCCTTATACTTAACGAGAAGAATATTCTTATTATGCAATAATGCAGATGGCATAAGTGCAGGATAGGGGGAGAAGGAGAGAGCTCCAGGAGAGAAAGAAAAAGAGAGACACACACGCAGGGAAAGAGAGGGGGACAGTCAGATGGAGGAGCCTGGCCTCTGAAACAAGAGTCCAGAATCCAGAGGACTCCAGGGAGGAAATGAGAGCACATAATGGGGCTCTACACTGAAAACCCACACCAAAAAGGCACAGGCTCCACACTTGCTGGGGGGCATTCTCCACCGCAACTGCGTGACTACACTCAAAACCCAGTCACCCCAAACCTCTTTCTCCCTCTCTGTCACCTGAGGTAAACAAAAATGGGCCGTGTGTGTGTGTGTGTGTGTGTGCACGCTTTGCACAGATCTTTACCAAAACACATGTTTCCTTTCATGGGCCAGGCTAACAATACCGCTCTGTGCACAGAACTCCGAGGCCATGAGCGTGCAGATTTTTCTGTTTGCAGTATTTTGTTTAAAATGAAGTGATGTTAAAGCAGCTTTCATTTATTACCAAATATTCCGACTCTATATGATCTCCCTGCGGCCTCTGCCACAATAGATTCTATTTCTGATGCTAATCCTAGCTGTGTTTCTGATGAACCTTGAAGCAGCCCCTCTGAAATGGGAGTGTACAACATTGCTCAGTGAGTTAGATGGAATGATAAAAAGGCAAATGTTGTTTTGGTTATACATGCATGTCATGTGACTGCGTAGGCAAGGATGTGTCTGTAGCCCTGCAAAAAAACAGCGTTTGGCTGCTCAAACTGCTGACTCAGCCATTCTGCCAATACTGTTACTTCTTGTTTTTCAGTTCAGATTTTCTGGGGACTTTGGACCAGCATAAGGCTTCTCTAGGAGCCTATGGGCCCCCGAGTAGTACTAGAAATGTTGTAATTGACAACAACAGCACTGCAGAGTTTAATATGTTCACTGTGCTGGCATTAATAATTGAGCATAATGCACAACATAAAAAAGGCCTCTGGGACATAAACTGCCCACCCATTCACTATATGATGCAATTTCCAAAGACAGCCTGCGTGCTAAATTTCAGACAAAATGAAAATGGTAAATAAATGAGTATGTAGAGATCAAATTACAAAGACAGAAATCTACAAGAAAAATAAACAATCCAATCCAGTTTCTAGGACATCCTGTAAAACCTGAATTTAAAAGGTAGGATTAATGAAGTATGCCACCTTGTTTCGATGAGGTAAACAGTGTAGGTCTCTTGCATGCTGACTGCATTCTTCCCTGTCCTTTTTTCTGCCTCGGCTACACTGATCTCCACCCTCTTCAGAAGACTGGACCCCTTCTCGACCATCTGTGCAGCAAAAATAATCAGATAATCAAAACAAACGGAGGGTGAGCAATGGGTCGAGTTCAGAATCTAATAAGAGAGAGAACAGAAAGAGAATTACACAGATTGCTCTTATTCTTCCTCGTTGTAGTTAAAAGTACAACTATTAGTGGAGCACTGGGGGTGTTGATGTAAAGTGTGTAACGTGTCCATTTGTCATACATGAACACACCTAGTACACAGTGCGAAAAGTAAAATTCCTCTCTGCTTCTAACCCATTCACCCAAGTGAAGCAGCGGGCAGCCAGGAACACAGCGCCCAGGGAGCAATGTGCAGGGACGGGTCCTTGCTCAAGGGTACTTCATTGGTGCCATCAGGAGTCATGAGACTCGAACCCACAACCTTCTGGTCGCAGGGGCACCAGCTCACCAACTGCGCCTTATTTTGATAGTAATGTCACTTGACTGGACAGGTCTGGTGACACATCACGAGATACACACTCCCTTTAAAACAGTCGGCTTTATAAACCGGGATTTTACACAGAGGCACAGCCATTAAATCATTCTTAAAGGTGAACTGACATATAATTTATCAAACCTACAGATGTCTCGTGATGTTTATGTGCCTAATGGTAAACATGTTGATTAATGTTTGCTAATATTAGCTAGCTAGCGTTCAGACCACTGGTTAAACAAGCAGGGACGGGTTTGTAAACACTCTCAGCAGCTGTAGTTTGATGTCTAGTCGGTTTCCGAGGCGCTGGTCAGGTAACAGGCCGGTCCTGAGGTCTGCTGGTGTGTTTTTAGCTGAAACCCTGCAGCTGTTGTGGTTCTCTCCTCCAGCTGTTCTCCTCACTCCGGCCCTCCTGAACCCGCACTACCGCCTCAAAACGGAGCTATACACACCCCGGAGGCTCCTCGACAGGCCCCTGCAAACCCCTGACGGACCGTAAGCGTCTTTACCGTGTTTCTGATGTTGTTTTCTAACTCTGAAGGAGTCAGGTCAGTGTTTCCGATCACCGCTATCTCCTCGCTCCCCGAGTCCGCCATCATCCTGCCCGGCCAACTCTCCCCGCGCATGCGCAGTGCCCATCCTGCCTCTGATATTTATTTATTCATTAATTTCTTTCTTTATTTCTTTCTTTGTTTATTAATTTATTAAAATACTAAATAAAAACATTAACTCGAAAACATATTTTTATATAAAACTAATAAAACAACCATGTATATATACAATTAAAACAGAATTTCTTATTGTTATAAATTATTAATAATTATTCTAATATAAAACGAATGCTTTCTTTGTTTCAGGCAATTGCTAAGACTTTACGTATACACACACACACACACACACATGTTATTACAATAATTTGCTATATAATATTGTATCTAATATAAAACGAATGCTTTCTTTGTTTCAGGCAATTGCTAAGACTTTACGTATACACACACACACACGTTATTACAATAATTTGCTATATAATATTGTATTAAATTGTACATTTTCGTAAGTTATGGTATATGATGCTATAGTGTCTGGTATATTATATTATTATTAGTAAATGTCTCAGAGACAACAACAGATTAACGGTAATGTACATGCAGTTTTAGATTCTTAGATTTTGTGTGTGGCACAGTTAGGACTAAGAGACTAATTTCGTTGTACCCTGTGCAACCACAATAAAGCTGAGCTTCGTATATATAGTAAATACATTTCCATGGACAGACTACATCTTCAGAAACTGAATCAGTAAACGTTATGTTATGACTGCAAAGACACACAGAGACACAGAGACAAGAACACGATATAAATATAAATCCAAAAAAATAAATCCGATTAAAAAAAAACTCTGTAAGAAAAACTTCTATATGAAATGCACTATGACATATGCCAAGACCTCAGACCAATAGTTGTAAACCAGTTGCTGCTGGTCTGTAAGGCTGCTGCAGAGTGAAGAGGCTTCTGAAGGCGTTTCTAAATGAATACAGTCGTGGTCCTGGGCGGGCCTCCTTCACACAGCTGGATTAAAAACATCTGGATCCGCCTACAGAGAAAGCTGAGCCAGAAAAAGCCTCCAGATTCTGCAGCTCCGGTCCAGGACAGTGCCTGAAACTTCTTCATACATGTAAACTCAGCTTTGCTCTCGGACTGAGAGAGGTAAAGGCTAAGAGAAGATTCTATCGAGCGTCTCGAGAACGTTAACTGGGATCTGAGGCTCGAGAACGTTAACCGGAGGTCTGAGGCTCGAGAACTTTAACCGGAGGTCTGAGGCTCGAGAACTTTAACCGGAGGTCTGAGGCTCGAGAACGTTAACCGGAGATCTAAGGCTCGAAAACTTTAACTGGGGATCTAAGGATCGAGAACTTTAACTGGAGATCTAAGGATCGAGAACTTTAACTGGAGATCTGAGGCTCGAGAACTTTAACTGGAGATCTGAGGCTGGAGATTATGGGGCGCATGCGCTGCAGCTGCTCTGCTCTAACATCTGTCCTCTTCTCGCTGTGTGAGTAAATTATCCTCTCATACTGCTTCGCACACAACCACACCAACACAATCACTGCTTTAACATAAGATTAGATTAGACAAGATAAGATAAGATAAGATAAGATAAGATAACATAACATAACATAACATAACATAACATAACATAACATAACCCTTTATTAGTCCCACAGATGGGAAAATTGTTACAGCAGCAAAGCGAACAGAACGAAAGAAGAAAGTAGAAGTACAACACAACAGTATAATATAATAAATACACTATATAAATGTTGCAAAATATAAATGCAGAGGTTTGTATGTGTGTGTGTAGGAACACATATTCAGGTGCACACTGGCAGCAGAGAATGACAGAAACAGTAATGCAACACCAAAAAAATTGCACACTGCCCACAGTTGTATTTTCAGTAGATATGAGGATTTATCACCTGTTGTTGTCTCATTCAAGGCTGACAGTGTCCAAGAGAAACACGGACAAAGACAAAAAAATCTAACCTTTCCTCTTCTACCTGTCCCAGCCTCACATGAGCAGTTTACTAGCTTACCCAAAGGGACGTTTTCTCTTAACACTGAGTAAAGGCATCAGACTCTGCCCTATATGCCACTCTGTCGTTTGACGTAATTATCTCTTAAAACAACAGGATTAATGTGCAAAAATATCACAATGTTTGGTCTCTCTGAATCATTTGTCATATGTGGAGTTAAAACTTCATTTATTCAACAATGCACCATTTTTATTGATTAATTAGACATGCAGCAATTGGTTTGTATAAGAATAACACCTGGGAAGTAGATTAACAATCTTTATGAAAAAGGGTGAGACAGGATTGTATGACTGGAATCGTAATGCAAATGTCTGTAGTTTATTACAGGATATTACACAGGTACTGTACATTACTGTAACTCAGGACTACAAGAATATCACAGTATGGAAAATTATGGATTATTATACAATACATTATTATACAGTAATATCAATCAATCAATCAGTCAATCAATCAATCAAACTTTATTTGTTAAGCACCTTTCAAGTTAAAAAACACAAGGAGCTGTACATTAAAAGCTAAGACAAAATAAAATAAAGTAAAACAAAAAAAAAATAAATAAATAAAAATGATGTTTTCTATGATATGTTACTATATATCTAATATGGTACAATTCAGTAGTACAGTAATACTTATTTTGTGGTATAGTACTGTAGTAATTATTATTATTAATATAGTAATATTACTACAGTAACATTTTGTAATATTTTAATAATATTACTACAGTAACATTTTGCAATATGATTAGAACTTTTTTTCTGCAGTTGTTAGCGATTTCTCTCCAGGTACAGACTCAGGGGGAAAGTGCTCAAGGAGACATAATATATCCACTTAAATCTGTCTTTTATCAGACAAGCAAGACGAAAATTGTCAAATTACATACATTTGTGGAAAAAAATACACAACTTCTTACTTATTATATGTTACTAAGCATGCAGCATAGCCTGGAAAGAATGAGCAAAAACTGCAAAGGTTCACATACTAGACTTTCTCTTTATTTTGAATCATAATACTGTAAGGAGAATTTGCTATTGTAATTTGCTGACATCGGCCTCCAGCAGCTCATTATACTGTCAAGTTTTATGATGGAACAAGAAAAGTCCTGTCACATCATAGTAAAGGCACATTTCCTATTATTCTTCTAGGCAATCGTTTTGTAGTGGCACATGCTCAGTGTGTATATTTGGAGAGGTACATGTTGTGAAACTGGATCCCTCAAATATTGTAATTAAAAGCAGAATTTCTGCTCCAAAGATGAAAGGATGCAGTGGACTGTGGACACACTGAAATGTCACTGTATAACGTGCAATGGAAATTTCCAGTAGGAAATCCATCTTGAGACTCCAAAATTATATTTGTTGCATAGCAGAGGCCCCCTTAAATGGATTGGGTGTGTGAGTGAGCAGTTACACTTTCAACAACAATTATGAAATATTACCATGTGGGTGGAGAGAAGAAAACTGTAACCTCTCATTCCCTCACACCATACTCTGGCTGTTGTTTGAAATTGCTCCCATTTAAAATAATTCGGGTAAATATTGAAGTGAACAGAGGGCACGTGTGGCGAAGCGGTGCCAGCGCCGATGAACGTGGCCACACAAAGACGCAGAAGAAAATCCGAGAAAGCCTGATGTGCTGTTCTCTTCTCGGCCCTGCCAACACAATGCTGATATTGTCAGGCCTAAAGCGAGGGATATGATGCTGACAGGCTCGGAGCCACCTCGTGGCTGAAAAGCCCATGATGACCCGTGGGCCGAGACACACACTGTTGTGTTTTTGCTCCTCTTGCCTTCTTGAGAAAAAGCCAGCAAATTGTTCTCTGTGGGCCAGGGCTTTCGTGTTAACTCTGAGAAGAGAATCAGGGCGATTGGAAGTCATATTAGAAGATAAATGGCTATTTATTGTTTGGCGGGAGATAATAGGCCCTGTGCTGGCAGCTGTGGGAGCTGGCCTCTCCCATCTCTTCTCTAAATGAATCTGGAAGACGTGCAATGAGTAATGTGGTGATGATGGCACACTCTCTTCTCTTCATCTTGCAAAATTAGCTCCACTTCTCTGAACCACTGCAGAGCACACCGTTATAGAGGAAATCTTGTGGACATCTGAACATCCCATGCATGTGACGGGGCCTGCGGGTGTGTGTTATGATTGTGTTGTTATTAATTTATTCAGGAAATGCTTTCAAGGAGCATGCTGAGTTTAAAGGCTAGTTAATGGGGGCCAACTTGCCACCTAGTGGCTGAATTTGATCACTACACTTAGAAAACTTCACAGATATCAGAGTAGCATTCCTTACTCAAGAGTCCCAAACAGTCGAACTGAATCGTCGATGTGTTTAAGATGCACCCATATTAAGCTTTTTGACAAATTGAATCCAGTGTGTTTGTTCAGCTCAGAAGGATGCATTGCAGATTTCATTATTTAAAAAAAAGAAACTCTTAGCTAGAAGATTTCCCTTTAGTTCCTCAAACATGAAACTTCCAGCACTCAATTTTGTCCGATAGTCTTACTTAGGGAAGAGCATCATGCTGTTTCATATCATGCTGAATATTAATTAACTGCGTTAGGAAGGGCAGAGCTTGTGAATTATAAGCAGAGAATGAAAAGGAGCGCATGCTTGACTGCAAAGCAAATAACTGCAGGCCAACAACTCTGGGCCTCCTGTAAGCATGTGGCCTTTGGATTTCCCATAAGTACAGAGGGGTTGTGCTTCAAACTTGGCCAGAGTGAACACTTCTGGCTTCAATTTATTTCTGGAGAAGTCACTGCTGATTTTAATTACTTTAAAGTTTGCAGAGAGGGCTTTTTCTGCTTATCCAGCCTTTTAGCTCTCTCTCTCTCTCTCTCACTCTCTCTCTGTGTCACCCTCTCTCTCTCTCTCTCTCTCTCTCTCTCTCTCTCTCTCTCTCTCTCTCTCTTCTTCTTCTTCTTGTATATTTTGATGGTTGGCATCAGTGAACATCTGGAAGTCTTTGAGAAATATCTGTGCAGCTTCTTTTAATGTTTACTCAGTTCTGTTAGATCACCATGCGCTCCGAGTGAAATAAGCCCACCCCCCATCTGCTTTCAATCCACAATTAATATTGTTGTGATGTGGCAGTGTAAGGATAGCAGGGAGAAGATGCGTGGGAAGGAACGCTGCGATCACCCGACATAACCACAAGCACTCACTCAACCCCCAACCCCCCACACCCTACACACACACACACACACACACACTGACAACCAAACTGAATCTGTCCCAGCACACATAATATATACTGTATATCATCCAAATCCACTTAGCTCTCCATAGCCTCCAGATGGGGCACAGCACTCCCCAAAGGCTTGGCCACAAATTCTATCTTGATTGCAGTTGTCATTACCGCATTCACTGCTCTAAATATTTCTCATTACAATCATCATTTTCACTGCGATGGCATGATTACCAAATATACTGCAGGCCATAATCAAGAGCACATAGCCACACTGTCAGGCGGTTATGTTCAGAATTTGCACTCACTGACTTTAAATGCTTCTTCTCTGGATGATTCCTGTTTTAGAAATATTATCAAAGTTATGGTATACACTCTAAAAAGGAGTATATAAATATATATGTACATGTAAAAACGAAAGTACACCCTTTTCTTTCTGTTCTATGGTTTATGTTTAATCAAAAATACATAAAAATCATCTGGTCCTTACCAGCCCCTAAAATGATCAAAATCTAACTTCAGATCCACTTTGCCATTTATTATTTGAGAAAAATGGAGAAGCCAGGCATGAAAAACTAAGCACACCCCATGATTTCATAGCTTGTAGAACCTCATATAGCAGCAGTTACCTGAAGTAATCATTTTCTGTACGACTTTGTCAGTTTCTCACATTGTTGTGCAGGAATTTTGGCCCACTCTTCTTTTCAACATTGCTTCAATTCACCGAGGTCCCGCCACAGCATTTGAATCAGGTTTAGGTCTGACTTTTCTCAACCACCCTGTTGTAGATTTGCCGGTGTGCTTGGGATCATTGTTCTGTTCCATGATCCAATTTTGGCCTCGCTTTAGCTGTTGGACAGATGGCTTCACATTTGACTCTTGAATACTTTGGTATGCAGAGGAGTTCATGGTTGACTCAGTGACTGCAAGGTGCCCAGGTTCTGCAGCTGCAAAACAAGCCCAAATCATCACCCCTCCACCACCGTGCTTGACGGTGGCACTGTGCATTATGGACAAACATCTGCCATACATGCCGTACTGCCATGTTGCTTTTAGAGAGAAGAAGTTTTGTACTGGCAACTTTTCAATTACATATGAATGATGATATTGAAATCATATCAGTATATAATTGATCAGCAGATAATTGATTAAAAAAGTATTAGACAGATTTAACTAATATTTCAAACCAACATATTGTATTCCAGATGAGCAGAAAATGTAGGCGAGTCTGGGCTACTACGCTAAAATGCCTGAATTTTATGTATTTTACTCTATTTGTGACCCTACAGACATTCTGATAGAATTGGTCCTAATTTTTAAATGTCATAAATGTTTCTGTATTGGCATGGGTTTATGCATAGGCAGATATTTGCATGAAAAAAATCAGCATGGGCTCACAACTCACGCATCATGCCTCTTAACTGCTGTCTCTACACATTTCAGTATTTCAGGCCAGTGCTTTCATTTTCCAAACAAGTAACTTCTGCAAGTGGTGTGACCAGTCCAGCCCTGTGTGTGTGGACAACATCTGTAACAGCAACTGCAACTTCAGCTCCTTTTGTACTCAGGCTGAAGAGGTCTGTGTGGCTATATGGTAAGTTTACCAAATGTTACCTATTTCTTTACGGGATGTAAAACAGCAAAGCACTGTTTCCCGGCTGGTTTCTCAGACAGACACAGCCACAGTATA
>JBBPCY010000002.1:22320170-22346342 GCA_037974405.1 Brachyalestes nurse | reverse complement strand
ATGAAAGTGTAACATTTTGAATGGAATTATGGAAATAAATCAACTTTTCCATGATATTCTAATTTTTTGGAAAGGGTAATAATGTATGTAACCCCAGAGGGATTCCTTCATCCCAGTCTCGGCAGGTGTCAAAACAATAAGATTTTAGCATAGTTTTGAGAATATATATATATATGGAGGGCTTTCCAGCTTGAACTGTTTGTTTATGCTGGAAAATATCAACTATGGTATAATAAATATAACATTTATGAGATATTAATTACAATGTTGTCCTCTGCAGCATTTGAAAAGCTGCAGCATAACACACGTTAGTTGAAAAACATACATTTCTGTTGTGTTCTGCGTGAGCAAACCATTGTAGCCAAGAATTCTATGAGTGGTCTGAAAACTCACAGATATTTGTTTGGTTGTGCAGTTATATTCTCAGTCCACTGACTCTGATGCCAGAATTGTGTGTAAGCAACCGTAACATGCAATAAATTCAAATCACTTTATGTCTTTTGAGCAGAGGTGAAGAACTATGAGCCTCCGTTCGGTTCAAAAGTGTGTGAGCAGCCATGTGTGGACAGCATGAGGGACCTGGTGCTGAGGGACAGAGGACGACCTGACATCCCACCTAACTGGACAATACATCCGGTGCGTGTTTTTTTTTATATTTATCTCATTATATTTCTACAGTGAACAAACAGCACATATATAGTATAGTATGAGTCAAACAAATGATGACGATTGGCTCATTGTGGTTATGAATGTATTTATTAATCATATTTGTTTGACCTATATTGTTCATCAAAGTTTGGGGAAATGTTATAGACACCCATAAACATGTTTTCTTTGTTGGTTTGCAGCAACGTAACATTTTAAAGACTTACCAGATTCATTCTTAGGAAAACAGTTTGACAGGTATAAATATTTATGACAATATTTGTGACCTACCTCAGGAATAATGATACTCTATGCATTTTAGACATTTGTGATGTCAGAACTCATCAGGATTCAAAACGTCCATGTTTTTCAGGCCAAAAGAGCTTTAACACATGCAGTCCACTTTTCTTACCAAGGATACTTTGACAAAATATCGACAAAAGCATACAAATATTTATATATATATATATAAAATTGTAGGTATTTTTACTGAAGTAAAATGTTAAATGTATGTGTATTTCCTTTTACTTATTTATGCTGTAATTCTCAGTCCAACCCTGGAAATGAGATTTGTTCTCCTAAGAGATTGCTCTGCTCTGTCCTTCTTTTGCAGGGAATGCAGCTGCTGTGTGCTACCATAACAGAGTGCTGGGATCACGACCCAGAAGCCCGTTTGACTGCACACTGTGTGCTGGAGCGCTTCAACACGCTGGCCCAGGATGAGCTGGAGAACACTGCTGTCTCCGTCCCCGTCCCAAACTCAGCAGAGCAGCAGGACTCATATCCCCCCTCTCCCTGCACCTCTCCAGTTCCACAACTGCATCCACAATGCCTCAGCCCAGCTGAAGCTCCCGCCACTGCCTCCCTCAGGCAACTGAGTGAAGTGTGACCGCTTCCAAAGCCCTGAAAAACGGACTTGTTTTTGTAAGATGTATTGGTTCAATATGTGGAGCTGGTCTCCATTGTTGTTGTTAATGCTTTCAGTCTAAGTATCGGCTTTCGGTTTTGGTACCAAAGGAATTAATGAGCATAAAAGTGCCACTGAAGAAGGACTGGAGAAGGATATGGAAGATAACATGAGCCCTAGGTGCTCCTCCCTGGTCCATCACCCCTGGAGTTTGTGTGAAATAAACTTTCTGAGGTAACACTTCAGCTTCAGTCTCAGACCACAGCAGATATTTAAAAGCCCTTCAGAGTATTTATAACTGGTCTGGGTGAATCCTAAGAGGTGGAGAGTTAACACGGCAGCAGCTAGAACTCTAAAAGGTCTTCACTGTGCTAGTGTGGTATGTTCCAGTTCTGCTGGCAAAAAATGTTTTCCAAAAACTGTTTACCACACATCATTTTCTCATTTGAGATTTTCCATTGCCCTCTGAGTCGCTTGCTTTTAACAACAATGTGGTCGTCCCATGCCGCTTGGCTTAGGGAGGGTTTCAATTTGATTAACCACAAGCTCTGAACTGAGCATACGCGTCAAAGGCCCAACACGCAAGCAGGCGGGAAGCCCTGCTTTTTTCAGATGAAAGAGAATCAAAGAGCATTTTATTGTTCCCCTAAATTGATCGGCGCACACAGGCCCTCCATTATGGAAACAATTCATAGCCTCTGCCATGGACTTGAGGTTTAAGTTCCTTTCAGTTAGAGTCATTGTCGTATCGCACACTCTCTTTAATTACTAACCCTCCTGCTTCAATTACTGCTAGCCTTATTGTCTAACGGAGTTAAAGGGGTCACACCCTCGTCAGCCAAGAGGCTGTGGGAAGAGCTCGGATCTTTCATCTGTTCAATTAAATCGTCAACGAACACGGCAAAGATCTTTTAGCCTGTCAGCCAGTCTAACAAGCCTGTTTAGCTAGTCTGGGTCAAGCTATTCAACCATTCATTAGAAAGAAAACATGAGTGAAGGTCTTAGACATGAACTAATTAAGAAACACAGAATACTGACTACCACTTTCTCTTTGGTCAAGTCAAAAGCAGTCGAAGCCTAGGCCTTGTTTCTCAGAGAAGTCATAACACAAAGATCTGTCATTGATCTCTGATTAGAATGGTATTGATTTAAAAATCTAAAATCTATATCTTGATGACATTTTGGACAATTTGCCAAGTAGTAATCACAGTCTAATCATTTAAATGAACCACTTTCCTTATTTTTCTTATTACTTTGTTGTCCTCTGAGGTCCACTTATAACATTAACCAAAAGCAACCTCTCTTTATCCCTTAAACAGGTGCATTAAGACTGATACATGTAAATGTCAGCTCTGATTTGGCTGCCTTGTTTGTGCCTCATTCAAACAACAGTGCAGACTAAATAAGTGTGAGACTACATTTCTATCTGTAAATATGTTGGTTTAAATTCAAAACAGGCTGTTTATGGGGATTTCTTTCCACATATGGACTGAGGAGTGAACACTGTGTTTTGAAAATTTGACATACTACATTGAACTCTGATTTTAAAAAATATAATTTTCATGATACAGACCCTTTAAAAGAGTCTGAAAGGGCAGGGTAATCTGTGGCCTTCTGTTCTAACCAAATAATGCACTGAGAATCGATGCAAGGAGAAAATAGTTTTTTTGGAATGTTTCATGCACAAACAACCAAAAATGAAGCTGTTTTTGCTTTCCAAATGAATGGACTGATCTATTGAGCCATTTTGTCCTTCATTTACTGTGAACTGGGGTCACAAATGTACAGATCATATACTCATAAATTGTTTACGTATGACTGTGTCTATTTTTTTTCTTTAACCCACTATACTCTTAAGTAAATGCACAACCATATTATATTGAACCTTCATCATTTCAAAACAAACATCTAAACAAGAAATCAAAAACTCTGCTAATATATTAGCAATTTTATTAGTTCATTCATTGGGATTTCTCTCAGGCTACTGGAAGTGTCATTAAAACATCAGTGCAGTTCACAGCTCAGCCAGATATACACTTTGGGTCAGTTTTCTGAACACAGAACAAGCCTTGTTTGAATCTGCACCATCAAAATCCACTGGAAAAGCCATCTAGCATAGCATCCAGCTTGTCTGTGTTCTGAAACATTCTGGGTGTCCTTGTCTGGGGGCAGATATGTACACAGGTTGTGGTTTCACTCGCAATGCATTTCACAAAGAAGGTGAAGAATGTGTTCGGGTACAGACCAGAGGAAGACTAACACAAATAAGGCACCACAAGTTTCTTAGCAAGAACAACCACGGCTGAAGTAGTGATTTCATATGAGAAGCATTTAAATTGTGCTCTTTCCAGCACATGCTCACTCAAACCGCTGTCCTTTAATGACAAAAACAAAAGATAAAGCGTTTGAAGTATAAATAATTAACATCGCAATCAACCAGGAACCTTCAACCTTTTTTTTCCTGCCAGACTTTATGGCTCAAAAACCGTTTGTCAAATTTAGTGTAAATTAGAATAAAGCCTAAGCTCAGCCTAAGCCCTACATATGGTTTTATATTGTATTTTATTGCCTTTCAGACTGAGATGTTTTCACCAGGACGCCAGCATAACATTTCAGATCATAGCTCTGTGGAATGTTTGAGTTCGTCAATTTGCAATAACACTGTCTTGGTGATTATCCGTATATTTGCAGAGAATGCACATAGATACCAATAGAGACCAATAATGGAGATTGAATCCAGAGGTTTGGTGCTGAAGTGTTGTTTCAAAAACCATAATTAGAGCCAAAATGTTATGAGCCTGCAGAACAACGAAAACAGAGAAAGCCTCTACCTGAGCGAGAGAGAGAGAGAGAGAGAGAGAGAGAGAGAGAGAGAGAGAGAAAGAGAAAGAGAGAGAGAAAGAGAGAGAGAAATGTAAAAGAGAAATATAGACTGAGAGACAAGAGGACACACTTAGAGAGAAAGAAACCTTAACCCTCAACAACACCCTTAACACTTTCCTTCATCATGTCTCCAGACATTTCAGCTATGATCAAGAATGAAAAAAAGATACTGCTCAACTAGACACACAGCTAAATGCTGGTCTTCAAAAATCCCAGTTTTATCAGAAATCTCCCTCCCCAGTTTGTGCGGATATCAAAATCATAGTACAGGAAATAAGATTTTACATATATGGTAACATGTCTGACCATAAAATGGTCAGATAACAGCATTCCATAATAAGATCAAGAGAAGATGATAAAGCATCCTTAATCACAATCTTCTCCTAAATGCCGCCGACACATCATCAACATCATCAATCGTCGTCATCTGCTATGCACAACTCCCAATAAGGCAACATCAACAAAAGACCTCTGTGCACGCTGGGACCTCTTGTGGATAGGAATAATTCAAAGGGAGGTTTTACAAAAAGTATCAATCAAGGGATGCAAATTACGAACACCAGATTCTTCTTATTGTAAAACCAGCAGTCAACTACTCTCCACAGAGCATTATAACCACATCAGCATAATTTTTCAGATATGATATAGGAAGTCTACGCGTGTGTCTTCATTTGTGAGAGAGGGAGCGCCAACCCAGGTACAGTGCTGGGGCAGTGCAGCCACCCGGGGTAGGCTACAGCAGGTGTGGATTCAGGGGTTGGGTTGAGAGGCTGCAGGAGAAGAGCTCCGGCCTGAGACCGTTTTCCACAGTGGTTTATGATAGACCCAGCCTTCACCCTGAGGGAAAAAAACAATCCAATTAGAAGATACAATAAGCTAATCTTAAGGTCAAATCTTTCATGTTTTCCCATGGCAGACTGCAAAAACACCCAAAAGAAGCACACGCAGTCACCACAGTAGACCTACTTAGAAACCAAGCAAAACAACAGATCAAATTGCATGTAATTTAGCTATTTTTAAGAGTTTGAGCTTTAAATAAAGTCTTCATGATTCACATGATCCAAGTGAGTACACTACACACACCTAGCGGCACAAGAATTCATTTTGGGTTAAAAATCCAGAAAAGAAGTAATTAATAGATTTCGCTGCATGTTTAAAAGCTGTTTACTTTGCTTTCAAAATATTTGGTCCTCCAGGGCGTCTCTGTCTCAGTGCGGTGTCTCTCCTCTTTCCTTTGTCTCTCCTCCAGGAAGCGCTTGTGCTCCGTGGCCTTCTCCATGTCTCTTTGCTGCAGGGACTCCGTCACATGCTGCCACAGTCTCCTGCATTAAGAAGAGTTCAGTCATAGAGGATGATGAGAATAATGCAGTGATTTACATACCATTATTTAACTCATATGAACCATATTATAACCATAACTGGCACTGCACTTTTAGCTTTCCGTTACGCTTTAGAAGTGGTTGAACTTTATGATAAACTGATCATCAATAAATGTGCTGGCAACACAATGTAAATGGACAGCAGTAACACGAACAAAGCTTATTATGTTTATAAAAGTTAAGACAAAGACAACAGAACAAAAATACACAATAAAAAAAGTGATGCGGTGGGAAATCCTCACCTTGACTCATAAGGGCCTTGCTGGTCATTGGGCCGCACTCGTTTCCTGGTGACAGGCAGCTTGGTGACATCCACGTTGCGCGTCTCACCATTGCTGTAGATAAACTCAAGCGCACCGTTCCATTCTCCTTGCACACGACATACCACCGAGTTGGTGGAGTTGTGCTTCACCTCCGCATTCACTCTGCATAACAGAAACATGGCTTCAGTTACAACCTAGACACTCAGCTTTCACACCGGAAACGTGCCACTCAAACACAGTGAGCACTTGTTCTATGCAACCAGGTCCACCAGGTGCTCATAACTATCTGTCAGAAGACCCTTTTTAGGCAGTGGATTCAGTTGTTTTGAGGAGCACTTTTTCCTGACAGGTGTTCATTTGTGCACATAAAAGCCTGTACAGCTCTTTAGCAGTCACACATGAGCCTCACCCAATGACTAGAGGGGTCATCAACAAGAGGGGTCTAAAACTTCCAAACACTGGGTTACGAAGCAGTGGAACTGCCTTCTCTTGAGTGATGGAGGTCCATCCATACATGAGCTAAAGAGATTTTGGGATCCAGTACTAATCATCCAACACTGAACAACCACAAGAGTGAGGTTGGTTTTTTAACATCTAGTGTACAGTAAAGGCTGTTAGGAGGAAGGATACCACTGACTTCTGAGGAAATGCTAGACGCTGCTCTTTATTCAGACTTTTTGTCACATAGTGTATGAATGAATAAGTGCAGCACATTACAATGTTTTAAACTTATGTGGATACAGTGAAAACTGTCTGAGACTAGAGTGTCTGAGAGCAAACAAGATACTGCATGTATTTAAACATTACAACATTATTCTGAAGAAGGGAGTAACATCCAGTTAAAACCGATGAGTAATATTTATGGGCAAAGAATTACAATTGACTTCTTGGAAATCATGCAGTCACCATGACTCATATCACATCATATATCATTTTACCCTTTATATCCTTTTATTGGTTCAAACAAACCATAATACAGATTTTTTTTCATCCATCTTCTTCATCCATTATCTATCTTTTTTCAGACAGTACAATGCGATGCAGACAGCAAGATCATTTAATGTGAAAGCTGATCTTGTGACACTGACCTGTGCAGCTTGCCCCCATAGAAAGGCTTGGTCTGGAAGGTGATGGCTGCACTGTAGCCCGTCTTGGCGCAGTTGACATTGACCTTTCCACCCAACTCTACCCAAGGTACTGTCAAGATAGAGCGAGCATAAGCTGATGGCAGAGTGAACGTGTACTCTTCCCCATGTTCCAATAGGTGGAGGTTACCTGAGGAGAAACCCAGTTAAAGAAAACAACATATTAACTGCACAGCAACTTTTAAACAACCCCACAAGGACTGGCAAACTCGTGTGCAGAGCTGTACAATAAATTCTTCACAAATTAAATACATTTAATGTGAAGCAGCAAAAAGTGGTGGTCAACATTAAATAAGGGATTAAAAAAGTGCAACAATAAAATAATGGCTATTTTTTGAAAGGACATTCACAAGTTTGGCAACAAATACTGGACATTTGTAATGATGTCATTAAATGGTTACTGACTTCTTAATCTAAAGTGGACAAGATATAATGAGCAAAAGCTTAATTCAAAAAGTAGTTTGAATATTGATATGCAAAGAGCCTTACCCTCTCCAATCATGGAAACACCGATGGACATTCCCATGAACTTGCTCTTGGTCCATACATGTGTATTTACACATATCTGCCTCTCCTGGCATTCAGCATAGAACCCAGACACAGGTGGATGATGTGACACCTGCTCAGCCACGAAGCGTAGTTGGTAGCAGTCTGACGGATTTGAACTCTCTTTCTGAACGCCCCCTGGAGATGCTGCCAGCTTTGGCACTCTCCAGGAGCAGTGGAAAGTCTCACCAATGATTGGGTTGTAGGGCTTCTTGGCAATGGCACCCTTGCGGCCCTCATGAAAAGAAGTGAGGTAATATTCCACAAATCGGACCATACGCTCCATAGGACTGATACCATCCGTGATGGCTATAAAAAGGTCCGGGTGGGACATGAAGTCTGCGTACATCTCCAACAGAGAGCGTTTCTCCAAAATAAAGGTAGGAAGGACCACCTGCATGACAGAGTGAATGATATGTGAACAATATATGTTCTTTGCAATCTTTATAAAATACTACACAGCTAACTACACATAGATAGAATGTGTTTGTGTATGTCAGGGTGCTCAACTCAGATCTCTGAGGCGATTGGCACAGTTTGGTCCTTTACATGCTCAAACACACCTAACTCAGCTCTGTTAACTGCCAGGTTTAATGGGTTTGCCCGAGTAGAGAAATCCCAGCCTTCCAGGACTGGGGGTGAATTTCAACTGGTGTATGGAAGAGGTGGGTGGGTCAGGTTACTCACCCTGGTGAGGTCCATGCCCAGTTTGAGTTGGGAGAGGAGGTGCAGAATGACACTGCGTTCTTCTTCCACTGCTCCCAAGTCCTCTTCCTCAGGATACGAGGAATCTTCCTGCTCCTCTTCTGCATCAATATCTTCCTGTTCCTAGAATTATTTTTGGGTTATGCAAAATGACAAAGAAGCCATAAGGAATGGTGAATGTGTAAAATCTATGGAAGGTGAAGATCTGTCAATTTCAAATTGAGTTTGATTAATTGATCATTCAGTCAGATGTTCTTTTATATCTTTTATTAATACATGCATTTCAAAATGCTATTATTTTCACAATTCTCGGGGTTTATTCCTTACCCACTGTTTTTTCCCCCTTCATTTTTCAATGCATTCTTGCTCTTATAACTGTCATAATGAAGCCTAACTTTACATAAGAAGGAAGCTTTGGGGTTTGATATTCTTTGATTTCTCAAGAATATGCCAACAGGGGGGCCAAAGATACCACGATATCAACTTAGAGGCTGCTCCAAACCATAACCCATGTACAGCTGCCTCAGTCAACACCCATGCATTTTTACTCCAGAAATCGTTGTGCCATAATTGTTGCTCTGGTTGCTTGCACCTCACTTCTTCTGTTCCTCCTACATGATGCTCACACTAGAGAAATTGCGTTACTAAACTGTAAACACTACATAAGTAGTAAGGGCTGTGGGTAGTACATTTGTTGCCATGCTGGTGGGTGCAGTGGTCTGGGAGTCATCACAGAATGTGTCTGTGACGGGCCAACATTGTGTGCCAAACGGTTGAATAAGCTTTTGGTTTTTTGTCAGGGACTAAGATTGTCTATAGATTCTAACTTCACTCTTCCTATCAACAAATGAGAGAAATACTGCTAGATATGGCTGAAGCATTGAGGGTTTACGACTCATTTACTGGCTGGAACAGAAATGGCTGTGCGACATGTTCCAAATGTAGCTCTTGCTGTCTCAACTCCAAACACTCCTGCCTCTTCGGTAAATAATCCAACAAAAGTCTAACTGTTTTCATCTCTAACCATCAAAAACGGTTGTAGCCCGAATAAGGAGATACATTTAAATATGTAGGTTTTATGACATCACAAAAACTATTATTTGAAAATCGGCTAATTTTTTTAGCTTATTTTCCCATACATGGAATGTTGGATGGGGGGGTGTAAATGTCCCATTTGAAACAATATTTAAAGATTTCAGACCTTTTAAATTCTAAAAAAAAAAAGAGACAATATCACAATATATAGCAATACTAATACTTTGTCCATATTGTGCAGCTCTACTTTTAAGGGAGTGTTAATTATGTCATGGTAATTTATGTACTGTCAAAACATATTGAAAGGGTTAATCCACATATATTTGGCTCACACATAGCATGTGTGAACTGTAAAAGTATCGAAATACATATGCTAAAAAGATCCTATTTTTGTGTTTGAAAACTACCAGGTAAATGACTTGCTGGATGTTTAGATATGTGTTTTACTTGTTTTTTTAATTAATATTCTCACAAAGAACACTAAGGGTGGATGCTATGCTACTGTAAAAACACAAATCACAATATTTGAAGAAATTTTAGCAATACACAGTCTGTACCACTGTACTGAGAACTGATAAAATGCACTAGCAAAAAGCAAAACAAAAGAAAAAACAAAATCCAGTCAACTAGTTGTACAGCCACTATACATTGGTTGCAGTAATTCACAGGTCTCTATAACTGGTTTAAATGTTCGTCAAACGTGCAGTTGTTCAGTGTTCTAGAACAACTTGCTGCTAGAACAATATACACCCAGAAATAATGGCAGTAATCTACCATTTCAGTGCCCAAAGTTAGTGTATACAGCTCACTTCAAAATGTGTCTTCATTATAATGAATAAACACAGAACAATGTGGGAATCAAATAGCTCTGCCTTTACATTCAAGAAAACCTTAGACCAAGTTTTATAACATGCGAAATGTACAGAAGAACAACAGTAAATTCATTGTGTGCACGCAGGAACATTTGCACTGTTGCAACTGTTGTGCACACTGCAAATGAGACAATGATAAAGTAATCATTGGAAGGAATTTCAGCCTGCTATCACCTTTCAGCCCAATGGATATAAATTAATTCAAGGAAGAGGCTGGAGCTGTGCCTGCTTCTACTGTATTTCACTTCCAGTAACAGACTAATCCACAGACTGCTTAACTGCAACCGCCCTCACATAAATTTCATCTTCCCGAGTTCTAATGGGATCTTGTTTCCAAGACAAACACATCCATACAGTAACTGTACATAAGGACACTTGGATAGTTAGGGAGGGGATTAAACCCTTGATTGTTGTCCAAAGTGTACCTATATAACATTCAGTCACACTGTATAAACATCAATAGCAATATTTCTTGCAGCAAAAAAGACCATCACAGCTTGGAAGAACAAAAGAAAACACTGTGTGGGATGCTGTATGATGTCAAAGCTATCTTACCCCAGCAATGTCACAGGAATCCATGTCTATGGGCTCTAGAACCGTCCCCTGGGTTTTGCTGCTGTCCTTGGTGATGCTGGCCAGACTGCCACCATTCTTCAGGATGTCGGGCAGTTTGGGCTCCAGCCACTCGATGGTCGGCCCTGCAGGGCAAACGGAGCCTTGTTCGGAACTGCTCATGTCACCGGACTCTACACACAGCGGCCACAGGTCAACAACAGGCTCTCTGACAATTAGAACTCCAGGTGTCCGGTCGCCTCGCAATTGTCTTCAAGTTCACATTCGCAACCCGAACCCAGAGACCAGCATCTGCACACAACTATGCCCGGTGCTGAACTGCTGGTTTGGTGGGAAGGTTATTCCCACACTGTCAGCTTCATAGCAATCACAAAGCTTATGAGGGAATCCTGACCTGTTAATCTAACTGGCTCTGCACAGCAACTAAAATACTGATACACCCCACTGACTAGTGGCTGGTTCCTATGTTCCTTTCCTGGCAGAGAGCTATAAAATATGTATGCTTGGTAACTGGATCAAATTCAAAGTATGAAGCTGTGCACAATTGGAAGACCACCAATGTTTGTTACCAGTCTACAATAAGGCCTATAGCTTGCTACAGAATGCACTATGCACTGGCTCTGATAAATTCAAAACAAATAAACTGCACCTTTCACTAGTTGAGGAAAACTGTCCAGTCAGACAGAAGATCTGTCTATGCATTAGTAACAGGGTTTCTTGACAGCAGTGCAGGAGCACAATTTGAGGAAGCAGACAGGCAGCTCGCATGGGTGACGCCCTCAAAGCTCTGGTTACCTGGACTGGCCTATCAGAAGGAGATACAATTCCTCATCCATTATGAAACTATATTCCACTCCCTGCCCAGAGGCCCCAGGTCATGAATTCTACAGACAAGAACATGACCTTGGATTAACTGATTTGCTACCACAAACACCTGTAATATGTACAGTGAAAATGAAAAGCAGTGATGCATCTTAGGTCAGTTCATAATGCCACAGCTCCAAGCTGTGCAGGGTTTTCTAATGTTATGTAAGGTATTGTATGTTATCTTAAATGACCTGATTAAACATTGCACTTAATGAGTCACAGGGAGTTCGTGATTTAAGGTATTCCGTAACTGCCTGATCGTGAATTCTGAGCAAGACTGCTTATCCTGTTCTAAAACCACACTGCATAATTTATCATTAAATGGTGTTAACCCTCATAAGCATAACACTGTACACTTTAGAAATAAGGGCAGACAGTGTTATCAATTTTGATATGCAAATGACAAAAATGATGCATTCTGGTGTCTATCTTTGCACTCGACGTAGAACATTACACAAAGCATAAATGCAAATAATTTAAGTTTATATGGCACGAGGTACTTTTTGCGTAAAAAAAACTTAATTGGTTAAAACCTACTGATTATTGCAAAATTTCTTAAACTTTTTAGCTTTCACTCTATTTTAGGCATATAATTTCAAATCCTTTTCAAAAATAAAATCCAAAGAAAAATTCAATTCACTCAGCACAAACCATCCAGGACTGTTAAGTTAGTTAAGTTAGCTATAAGTTAGTTAAGGGATAGCCAATTAAAACATGACTCCAGCCTTATTAAATAACCCTTAAAAAAAGACTTTGAACAGCTTTATTCAAAATTAAAAAGTGCTAATCTACTTAAAAGGGAAAATTGATTCTAGACCAGCTCTGTGGAGGAAATAAAACATGGCCCGGGTGCTACTCACCTCCAAGAGGAACTTTTTGCCGTGCTACTTGCTGAAGCTGCAGGATGTGGAGGCAATCGCTGAGGCAGCTCATGGTGGCCAGTGACGTTGCCTTGAGCAGCAGGAGGTCCTGGTCAAGTGGGGAAGGACCATGGCTGGCAGGCAGGCCCTCAATGCACTGCACCAGGTCTCTGTGCTGGCCCTGCGCCTGGCTCATCATCTGCACAACGAGACAATATGACAATTAGTCTCTTCACTGACTCTTCTCTACTCTTTCTGCTAATCACCAGGCTCTTAAGGTGTGAAAAACCACACAAACAACTCTGCTATATTGAACTCTGAGTCTAACGACTTTTTGAAAATGAAAAGCTGCAATGCATATCGTGTATCATGCCCAGTACTGCGATATACTTTTGAAATACTGCCCACCACTACTAAAATTTTCTCGACTTTATTGATTCTGATCCTGTCAGTAATGAGGTGTAAAAAATATGGCCTTACCTCTCGGGCCTCCACCAGGTGGTCAGGCAGCAGGGAGCGTTTGCTGGAATAGGGCGAGGAGCCACGGTGGAACTGAGACATGCCCAGCAGGGAGTTGGCATTATGGCTGATCCTGCGCTGAGATCCAGGGGAACTGGCACTGCCCTGAGACGTTGTGGACAGACTGCGAGTCTTTAGCGGTGGATTTGTCTTCAGGACAAGAGCAAAGCATTTAAAGCCGGCCATCAAGTAGATATACGTAGACCAAAGAAGAATGATCTCTTCTACAGTCTAGTACAGCTACAAAGTAAGGGCATTTTCACACTTTCAGCAGTTCAAGTGGTCTCAGACTATTGGGTCATATGAAAGAAATTCAGATTTTTTCTAAAGTGTCCCAAACCTGAGGCGGTCTGAGTATGGTTTGTGTACTGTGAAAACAAAACAATCCCAGTCACTTTTAGTTGTATGGTTAAAGAACTTCAAGACATACCGTGTACACACAGCCTCAGGTAAGACTACTCCGTGGCCTGTATTTTTGCGTGATCTCACAAAGAGACTTCAGCATTGTCATATACCTGTAATAAGCTGTGATTAAAGAGTGATGCTAATAACACATGCAGCACTTTTATAAACCAGTGAAAAAACATCTACAATTGAGTGCAAATGCTTACATACTCCTGGCCAAATACACCAATCAGCCATTGCAACAAAACCACCTAAAACCCTGTAGGGTCCCCCTCAGACCACCAAAACAGCTCTGACTCATCGAGGCACGGATTCCACAAGACCTCTAAAGATGTGCTGAGGTATTTGACACCAAGATGTTAGCAGCAGATATTTTAAGTCCTGCAAGGTAGTGCCACCATGGATCAGTCTGTCTAGCACATGCCAGAGATACTTTGGAGGCAAAGTCTCCACCTTGTCTTTTTGTCATGGCCTTCAAACTGTTCCTGGGCAATTTTGAATTGTTACAAAGTCAATTATGCTTTGGTAGGTGGTATGTGTCAAAGATTAAAGCACCCAAGGATTCCCAGCTATACATTGCCCAGAAAATCACACTGCTTCTGCTGGTCTGCCTTCTTCCAACAGTGCCATCTTTTCCGCAATTAAGCTACGCAAACGAACCCAGCTGTCCATGTGATGTATAAGAGAACATTATTCATCAGGCTAGGCCACCTTCTCCCATTGCTCCACTGTCCAGTTCAGCAGTGGACAGGGGTCAGTATCAGCACTCTGTAGAGTGTGTTTAGATACCATTTCATCATAGCTCAATATAACTTCTTCAGTAATTTGTGCAACAGTAGCTCTTAAGCAGAATTAAACCACACAAGCTAGCCTTCCCTCAACACATGAGTCAGTGAGCCTTGTTTACCCATGACCCTGTTATTGGTTTACCAGTCCCCCTCACTGGGACCACTTTTGGTACGTACTAACCACTGCATACCACAGACACTCCACAAGACCTGCTATTTTGAACACATTTTGACCTTGAGGTCCAGCCATCACAATCAGTTATTAAAGTTGCTCAGATTCTTATGCTTGCCTGTTTTTCATTCAAACACATGAACAATAACTGACTGTTCATTTGGTGCTTAATGTATCCCAAATCTTGACAAGTTTTAATGTTCTGGCTAATTGGTTTAAGTTAGTGATGGGCCGATCCACGTTTTTCCAGTACCGATCCGATTCCGATACATAACTGCCGATCAGGGCTGGACTGGGACGAAAAATCTTACCGGGCATTTTGAGACTGGCCCACCCGGTGTGGGGGCGGTGCTAACAAGAATACGGGTCATTATCCCTCGCGATATCGTTTCATTCCGGGGTGGGAGGGGCGTCGGGATTCCGAGCCAGCCCAAATTTACATGACCGGCCCAAATTTACCATCGGCCCACCGGGCAAATGCCCGGTATGCCCGATGGCCAGTCCAGCACTGCTGCCGATACTGATTCCGATATAATACATCTTTTTTATTTTAATATTATCATTATTTTTGTTCAAGTATTATCGTTCAAGTATTATGTCCATTTTAGCAGCAACAACTGTGTAGAAAAATAAAGTGCAAACGAATACATTTTAAATTACATGAATTCGGAGACAGACACGGGCAGAGTGCAATCTAACCACTGCTGTAGTTAAGGTAGACCAGCCGAGTTACAAGACGCCCAACTTTAGCCTCGTCGTGTTTTGAGAGAAATATCTAAATAGTTCAAGTATTATGTCAATTTAGCAGCAACAACTGTGTAAAGAAATAAAGTGCAAAAGGAATACATTTTAAAGTATGTGAATTCGGAGACACGACATGGGCAGAGTGTAATCTAACCACTTCTGTATTTAAGGTGGACCGGCCGAGTAATGAGATGCCCAGCTTTAGTCTCATGTTTTGAGAGACAGAGAGGAGGAGAGGGCAAAAACAGCCAACAAAACACACAAAACAGCCCCTGAAAGAACCCCAAAGAGGTCTTGAGGGCGAGCTAAGAGTCTTCTCTGATATTCCTTTTGCTTTTGGGTTGTCTGCTGATGCATCTCGCATTACACAGCATCAAGTTTAAGATCCAGTGCCAGCTGCAAACTGGAATATAGAGATCGCGGCTGTCCGATTTACAGGTATATTGGACCCGATACCTATATCGGATTGAATCAGGTCCATCTCTAGTTTAAGTGCACATCCTCTAAAGAATTTTAACACAATTCATGTTTTATTGTGGACAAAAAAGCAGATATGTAGTATGTTCTCTTTCAGGTTCACAGTGTTTGGTTCATTTAAAAAAAAAAAAAACTGTGTGAAAATCCCCTTAGGCCCAGCCAGTTACTTACACCTGTAAACAAGATGATCTGTAGTAGCAAGAATGAGCATATATCTAGGCTTTCTCACCTTGCCCATAGCTTCTGTGTGATGCTGTGTGCATATCTGCAGCCTGCTCACCCAGTGCTGTCTCTCTTTAGCATCAGCAGCTGTGTAAAAAATAGCTTGTTACACACAGTCTATGCTTGGCGCTGATGGTTTCTATAAATAATGGCCTTGATTTACAAGAAACTGAAGTATACCTAACATAAATCACACAAAACCCACAACCACATAATACATCCAAGGAGGTGAGATGAGGGCTAGAAAGAAAAGGAAAAACAGAGAGAGATGCACCTCTGAGTTTGTACTGCTCCCCGCTGATTGCATTGACGGTAAAGGTGTGCGAGTCTTCGTCACTGGGGGAAATGACTGCACCTGCTAAAGGCAAAGTGCCTCTGGGCTTCTGGAGCCGAGACTGCTCGTTCACAAAATACTCCAGCAGCCCTGCCTCATTGTTGAGCACAAAGAATCTACAGACAGCCAAGAAAGCCCAGTCAGTGATGATGACAGAGTAACCCAATATAATGTATTAGTTTAGATTCTGGTCAACATGCACTTAATGTCAGGGTTGTACTGCTTAACGTACACTGTGCGTCCAAAGGTTTGCATATGTCTGCTCATACAGTGTTTATTTTGAAATCAGGGCTACTAATTGGGATTTTGCAGTTAGCGGCGTGGTGATTAGAGAGTTGCACCCGCAATTGGAAGATACATGGTTTGAATCCCAGGTCTGCCAATGGTACCACTGAGGTACCCTTGAGCAAGGTACCATCCCCACACACTGCTCTCTGGGTACTCGATTGGAGGCTGCCCACTGCTTCCCTTTCTAATGGGCTAACGCAGATCATTCATGTAATCTCCTCCAAGATCAATATAGTATATACAACAAAAACAGCATCTATTCCTTTTTAAACCAGATGTTGGAACATTGTTGTAAGAATTTGACTGCACTTGAAAACAGGAGGATTATTGAGGTCAGGAGGTGATGTTGGACGATTAGATCTTTATAAGAAACACCACTTAGCTAATGTTAAATTACTGGATGATGGCAGCATGACCTCAGACACATGTGCGACTGTGTAAGCATCCCATTCTACTGTAGGTTTATACAAGTTGACACTTTAAAGTGGCTGAATTCTGAAGAAGAGGTGTTGTTGATGGCTCTGAGACAGTACTTACCGATACTGCCATCCAGTCACCAGATTTGTGTACTTCATCAAATACCCATAAACATTCTCCATGTGATCACTTCAGATAACAAGTGGAGAGGAGCAAAAAATACACGATTCATTTAGTAGCGCTTAAAGTATATATGATTTACATTTTACAAAACGTTAAGCTGTTCTGGTGGTAATGACACCCATTTTACAAGAGAACACAATGAGCCAGGTTAATCATGACTAAATAACATTAAAACAGAGGCCTCTGTGACTTAGAAGGACTCAAATTATGACTCATAGAGCGTTTAACCGTGGCTTATTTTATACTAACAGAGGATAACCTCTTGTTTATCTTAAAAAGCAGGGACAAGTACAAGCTGATTTTCTCTGAACTGTACTGCATTAGGATGAGTGGGTGGTTAATGGCTAACTAGTCAGGCTAACAATAATAAGTACAAAATTGAAAGGTTTAAAACGTACCTGTACTGAAAGCTTTTGGATGTTGTCCTAAAGGAGCCCTGTGTTGAGCTCTGGGTATGGACATCCAGTTTGTTTTCACTTTCAGAGACCCGTATTCCTGCAGTTTCGACCTGCATGGTCGTTTAGCTTTAGCCACTCTGGCCTCTACAGACAGGAGCACAGATTAGAGGGGTGTTTACAGGTCTAGAGCTCCCAAACAAGGCTAATAATACCCACAGCAGGCTGAATTGTTCACTTTTATCGACCTCTTCCCCATGCTAAACCTCTAAACATCTGTTCAAGAAAAGGACACCCATTAAAATATTGTTTTCCCCCTCTTTCAGCTCTCTGTCACCATGCTAGCAGACACTGTCCATCCGGATCATGTGACTTTCCTGGGTTTTGAGGGGCTCTTGCTAGTTAAAAGGTGTGATTACATGATTTTAAAATACATGATTTTCAACAGTTATTCAACTGTAAACACTAATAAGTGGTCTGTTTAATTTTAATAAACGTAATAAATATAAAAGTGGCATCTGGCCTTCAAATTATTTTTCAATATAAAAGTCCCAAGCGAAACCTAAGGGTACACTAATTCACTATGTGGACAAAAGTATTGAGACACACCTGTTTTTCAAGGTTTGGGCTAGAAGTAAAGGGTGGTCTTAATGCCTCAGCATACCAATATATTTCGGACAACGCCAAGGCCCATAAAGACATGGTTGGATGGTTTCGGTGTGGAAGAGCTTGACTGGCCCGCACAGAGCCCTGACCTCAACCCCATCCAGCACATCAAACTGGAACGGAGATTGTGAGCCAGGGTTTCTCGTCCAACATCAGAGCCTGACATCATAAATGCTCTACAAAACGAATAGCCACAAATCCCTACAAAACTCCAAAATCCTGTGGAAAGCAGTCCAAGAACAGCGGAAGCTATTATAGCTGCAAAGGGAAGACCAACCTTATATTAAAGTCTATGTATCTGAATTCAATGCATTTAATTCCCTGTTGGTGTAATGGTCAATACCTTTGTCCATATAGTGTATTTGCCCATTATTCACAATTCATACATTCTGAAAGACTGATTAACATCTACAGATTAGCTAAGAAATAAAACAGTGCAATTTGTAAATTTGTTCCACGATCAGAGGTGGTTTTAATTGTTGCCATCAAAATACATTTTCCAACATACAAGGTTGAAAGGTGAAACCAATTAAGACAATCCTTCACAAAAATGACAAGTAATGTGCATTTAGACATAAAACAGCTAGAAGAATCTGAATGGAAAAAAGGGATGATTTTGTGTGTGAAAGTCCTCAAAATGTATGCATAGAGTTGTCTTTGGTCTAACAAACATCTAATTTCTGTCCCTTCAGTGTCCCATTTATGCAAAAAAAAAAATCTGTAAATTTATTTTTTACAGTTTGGATATGCATCTTTTTTCATTCCTTATCCCCTTCTTTACTAATGTAACATGACAGTAACAGTTTATTTTCTTAAGTTGCTTTTTTAAAAAACAGAACTGTAACAGATTTTTAAAAATTCTGCAGTAGATTCTAAAGGATTTAATTTAGTGTAAGCCTGTGCTTAACCTGTGTCAGTGTCTCAAGTGTACCCTAAAATAGAGAGATCAGATTTAAATTAATAAGTAAAAGTGGCCAAATGCTTCAATGTAGAATGTGTTCTACCCTGAGATTTAAATGTAATAGCAAAAGAAAAACAACGCAAAACATATATGACTGCTAAACATGTAACACTAGACTGCTAAATTAAGACATGTTCACCATAAATACCATTTTCACATATACTGGGGGTGAAGCACGTACAAAGTATGCTGTGAGGTTTCAGTGTGTTAATTTAATCTCAGTAGCAGTTGTGTATCCATGGAAAAGAAATATTTGCAGACCATTCAAATATCACATTAAGGGAATGAAAGAAAACAGTAGTAGAATAACAGCAACATAATACAAACAACCAAACATGGACAAACTTATTTATCACAAGGAATACATTTGCCATTAATGTAAACAATGGAAAAGGAAGTCAAACACCTACAAAAATGACAAAGCTACCTCATAACTTGACGTCATGTTCACAACAAACAGTCCTTAAACCTTTGACTGAAATGAAAATCTTTCAGTTTCAGATTAGAAAGATGATATGCACATAAACGGTTACACAGACACCACCCTTCAGCTGTATAAATAGGTAGGCATTCTGGTGTATTAGAAACTCCTGTCCCTGACTTCAGTAGGAATGGACCTCCGGGACGGTAAGGCTCATTCAGACTTTATTACAGTGCAGAAATTGCACATTAAACCATTGCACTGACATAAAAAGCAGATATAAACCTTCAGGGTACAACTGCATTACTATTTTTTAATTCATAGAAAAAAATAGAGTTTTGGATTATGTGAACTATACCATAAAGCACTGAGTATCACTTGCATCCTAATCAACCTTGAATCAATCAGGAAAAGGTCAGTCAACATAAGCTACTGATGCTATGTATAGAAAGTTGTTGGTAGGTACAATATAGTGTATAGAACTAATAAGAGGGGTGTTCAAAACGTTTCTGCACTTTTATATATTCATTGGAAATAGTGAAGGCTGATAGGGTCATGTGACTAGTTCTGTCTGGCAAGCCAGTTGTAATTTGTTTATTAATTCTTAAGAGTTTAAAAAGTGCAGAAACTCCCCCGTAATATGCCCTTAACTTTACTGAAAATTGCCTAATAAACACAAGCTGCCATGTTTAATATAATAAGTTTACAGTGTTCTATTGTTAGTGTAACACAGAGTTTTACCCTGAACCTAAAGTGAAAACATTAGCTGAAATAAATAAATAGATAAAATACTATTAATGCATAAAAGGAACAAAACCCAGCTGAATTATGATGGGAGACGTCCAGACTTTAGAAAAACTGTGAAAAGTAGACTGAAATCTCTGGACTTATCTGGAACCATTGCACTAACTGTATTAGAGCAGTTAAGAACACCCCATAATCTACTCCTGGCACCAGCGTTTGGACTGCACTTCCCTTTGCACATTTTCAGTACCTGCATCTACTCGTTGAGATATGTGGTTACATGGTATTAAAAAAGTAAATACTTTAGCTATTCGCAAAAATAGCATTTCAAATCTACAATCTCAAGTTTCAAGAAAACAGACCCTTCAGCACAGTGTTTTGTCTTTATCCAAAATCAGCGGGTGTCTGGCAGTCAGTCAAGTAATCAACAGCTGATGACGACAACAAAAGATCCCTACATCTACCTTCAGAGCATTTTATAACAAGCTATAAACACAGTCTGATTCTCCTTTTTGTTCAAGCTGGATACTGCATTTATAATATCACCTGTCCATTTCATTCCGACTAATTTGTAATGAACCGGCCTGCAAAGTAAAAATAATGGGCTACTATAACAACAAATTATGCTGGTTAATGTTTGTCACTAATCTCGGAGAATATTAAATAGTCTTTAAATAAAGTTTAAATTACAAAACGATTTTGTGCCCATTGGTCCTGCTTGGATCTGATGCAAGATTCTGCCATCTTTTCAATGAAAGCGACACTAAGAGGTCAAAATCCAAGGCAATACAAAAAAAAGTTCAAAACATAATAAGAAATATGCAACCAGGTTGATTTCCTCTTTTCACAGACCAAACACTTTCCATCTTTAAACTGCACAACCAGTGTACTGGAAGTCGGGTTTTTAAAATTAGTATAGTAAATATAGTCTGACGGTTTCTGCTCCATCTGAATGAAAACCTACAATTTAGCAGCTCATAATATATAATTCACTGCAAAGACAGTATCAGTGAATAAAACTTCATAGTAAAAGTACTGGAGCAAACAACTACTGAAATTATAAGCCCCTTTGGGTTCTTCTTTTTAGGAAATAGAATAGTTATTGAGATTAATTTAAATACATCTTCTTACAGTACATGCTGATTCAAACAACACAGCCACATTCAAATTTCCACCCATCAACAACAAACACCACCACTATCTCGGAGCTCCAGTTCCCTTTCCTTTAGGAGGTTTCTCTCGGATTTGTCAGCCATTTCACATCACATTTACACACCTACAGCTATTAAAGCATTGTTACTGATTGCTTCTGGGGGAAAAACCTTTTAGGAACACTAGAAAAACGCTACATGTTCACGGGAGATAAAAAGACAACAGAAATTAGCACCAGCATTTCAAAGTCGCCTGCTGTATGCCATCTTGCACGGCTATGGCTTCTCGACTCAACAGCTGACTGGCACTTGATGTCTACACAGCGCGGAGTGCAGTCAATGGCTTTTTCCCCATCCCTCAACGTGAACTTTCACAAAAGGCCTTTTTCAAACGGAAGTTTGTGCATCAGTATCATCTACACTACTGTGCACTGCCTTCCCTGTTAACACTAAGAATCTCAAGGAGAAGCCTACGGCAGTGAAATGCCCATGTCCCCATTGTCTCGCTGAAATCATTCCTGCGACCAGTTTTAGTTTCTCACACAGAGGATGAAGCCTGCCAGCAACGGAACAAGGTTAAAAAGGAGCCGCCATAACGTCACCACCAAACCAGAAGAGCTGGAACATGGGTCTGGGAAGAGCAAAGCAATTCAGCAGTAAGTTGAGTGAACACATTCACTCTTATTAATCTCAGTGAGAGAAACAACATTTAGACATTTTTAGGTCTGAGACATTACATGAATGATGATGATACCTATGCGGATGCTGCGAGTTGTGTTCAGTGGTGGGAGCTCGTGAGGGAGGGGGCACTGGCTGCAAAAATGTGAGCAGGCGGGGCAGATCAGCTGACCGCTGTACACCCACTCATTCATCCTCACGTTCACACTGAGCAGCTGCCCGGCACGCACACACAAAAAACTCTGATCCTGCACCCACACCAGCAAACCCTCCGCTGAGCAAGACATCTGTGGAATAATAAAAACCAGAGTCACAGTTAGAGAAGAGTCTGTTCATGTGTTATCCTGATTATAGCATCACTGAAAGCATCAGACACATTCTGGAGTGAACATGCATGACCTCAAAGGCACGTGTCTCACATAATAAAAACTCTGATGTATGTTAACACACCATTCACTCAACAGTCAATAGGGTTCATATATAGAAACTAAGCTTTAAAAGAAAACAATTATGCATATTTTTTTACAAAAAAATGTGAAATTACTGTTTTATTTAAAACAAATTTGATCAAGAATTTATTTAAAAAATCTTAAAGGAAACTTTTCAAATCTCAAGGCACATAGTGTTTGAAATCATTGCAAATAGATAACCATCATTTAATGTGTCTGTGTTTAAAAAGAAAACTTGAAATATTTAACATGCTGTCTTAGTGTTTTTTTAATATACTTGTCTAAGTGTTTTCAAACTTTTTAAGTATACAAACTTATTAAGTATACTTTTTAAGGACTGTTTCAGACTGAATTGCTTTTTGAAAGACATAACAGGAGAAACACAACAGGACAGCTAATACCTTATAACAACCACTCCCCCAGTCTGGGTACGACATGCGTTTATTGCACTGCTCCATGATGAAGGCTGATTTCTGGTACAGACAAACAGAGTTTGGGCCATACTCTTCAGCAGCATAGTTCCTCCAGGAGTCTGCCTCAGTGAAACACAAGAGAAAACTGAATTTATTTAAACTTAAAACTTAAAATGTTCAGCGGTCATTCCTTGGTTTACTTTCTGAAGTCAATACATCTGTTAAAAATGAAAGGCATTAAATCTATTAAACTTGCATTACAGAATAAAGGACAGGGAAAAATGTCTAGCAAGAAATTAAATTAAAACCTAAAATACCAGAGATCTGGACAGGAACTATAAACCATTATTCTAAAGAGATTTTTACTAGTGTTTAAGTATGAACAAAAGAAACACAAGAAGATTGAAAAACAAAAATGTGAGAAGGGCTGGAAGCGGGTCAGGATAGTGACAAAAAACACTGGGGTCACACCTGGCTGGTTTTCCCGTATTCTGCAGTAGGAGCTGCGCTGGTACTCTCCACTCAGGTGCCAGCTGAACTCCTGACTGAAAGGACAGAAGTCTGCAATCTCCACTGCTCCTCCGTATAAGGACAAATCTTCTTCAGGCACACCAGGGATTTTGTCAAAGTACTGTGAAAGAGAGCACAAATGTCAAAATGTGGTCAAAACATGGCTAAATGAGAACATTTCCTCCACCGTTAAGAAAAAAGTACGTAAAAACAATCTGAGAACAATTAATAGCATTCCAAAGCCTACAATGTGTCAAAAGTGTGGGGTGAGGCAACTAATGAATTAAACATTTTAACATGTCTTTGACCAACGTCATCCCTTCAGATCTAGAGGTGTTCTGAGAGTGGAGGTTGCTTTATACCTGATACTCATGAGGAAGAGGCTGAGAATATTTCTGCAGGTTGCAGACTGCCACTGCCAGCTGGTCCTGCCTGCAGGAGAGCTGCAGCGGTGTGCCACGCACAGAGTCACAGTATGGGGACAGTGTGGGTCTCCTGCACAGAACACAACTCACACTAAAAGTCTGGATCAACAAGCAAAATCTGAAATGATTAGTTCTGTCAGTGACAAAGTGTTTCTGAAAAACTTAAATGTAAGGGTTATCTTATATTAACTTACGAACTGGCACAGACATTTCAACAGTGATTATTAATGAGTTACCAAGCTGGCAGACCAATTATAATTTTAAAGATCCAAGGCGAAGAAAAGTGAGATCCAAGAGGAATTGTATTTAACCATATACAGAAATTGTACATACTGTACGTGAGGTAAAGCGTAACTTACGTATGCCGCTGCTGGTCGATCCAGAATTTGCAACTTTTCATCACAAAATCACACCCCAAACTTTTGCCCCATTCCAGAGTCTCGGCCATGCTGTAGTTCGCCGTATACCACCTAAAAACAGAAACAAATACTTTAAATGAAAAAGTCTAGGAAATACAACACTTCATGTTTCTTTCTCACTGCTAGACTCCTGGTAAACCTCAACATCCCTCTCTGCACTCTCCTGTTAATACAGGCAGTACCCTGTACACACTACGTCTGTATTTAATACACCCACAAGTACAGCATAAACTGAAATCTTGGGTCAGTTTCCTGAACAGGCATTGAGTCTAGTCCTGCACTACATAGCATTCTGAAAAAAAAAATATAGTCTAGGACTGGCTTAATTCAAGGGGAATTCGTCAATGACGTCTTATTAATTGTATATATTACACATTACTAAATAATTTTATATATATTATAATATTATATTATACGTCTTATAGGCCACAACAACTTTTACCCCGTGTCTTCCATTATAGCCAGTGTTATCCTGGAAAAAACTCTGTTCTGAGTGTGAGATCCAGTCATCGCTTCGTTCTGTTGGAAAAAAGCAGATTCAACACGAGATTCAGAGTTTAAGGTGGATTAATGTTACAGCACATCTTTGTTTTTCTCACTCTACCTCTAATAAGCGTTTTTCCCAGTGATTCAGCTCTGTCCCTATGCCCCCCTGATTTTCCAGCTCCATGCCCTCCAGAATAGGGCAACTGAAATGCCTCCGAGCTTCTTCCTACCAAAGTATAAGAAACAGTTCAAAGATCAGAGTTTACCATGAACAACAAAAAAAAATCTTTAAAAAACTTACCACAACGCGTGGGGTGACCATAAGATGGACCTCATGTCGAACCATGTGGCCACCACGAATGTCCCACAACCGTGTCGCTCTCCTTATAACTTTGTCACTCCACTGATATAGGCCCAAACTGTAAGACAGTACAGCTTATACAATTGAACTGTTTGTCATGAAACAAATAAAAAAAAATCTAGCAATCCACTAAGAAACATATGCTTCCATAAGTTACCTTTCATTGAATGCTGGCAAGCCACTTGCAAAGCGTGGTGTCAGTGGTTTCCCATCATCGTCATGGTAAAAGGCAAACAGTCCAGCTGAAAACCCCTACAGACAGAACACAGGCCGACTGCAAAATTAGCAATAAACGTCTATAGAGTAGATATGAAACTGAAGGGTCCAGGTTTTCTGTACTCACTAAAGCATGTATGATCTCATGTTTAACAGTGGACAGCATGCCCTCGAACTCCTGAGGTTGGGTTGAGATCATATTTGGACACAAATTGGCATAACCAGCAATGGGCCTACAAATAAAAGGTGACATAAGAAAAGCAATAAAATATCAAGATTTGTATTCAATAAACTTCTTATTTATTTATTTGTTTATTTATTTATTAACCCTTATATTCACGCACAAACACACCACAGCACAATGTGAACAATGTGAAATTCTTTTCTCTGCGTTTTAACCCATTCACCGAGTGAAGCAGGGGCTGCCGCCAACGAGGGCCGCCCAGGGAGCAGTGTGTTGGGCTTCGAACCCACAACCTTCTGACTACAACCACTAGGCCATCCAGCTGCTGAATTTTTGTTCGTGTTTTTAAAAATATTCCCGAGACTGCTTAGCACCTCTGAGGTACCCTGAGCAAGGTACCGTCCCCACACACTGCTCCCCGGGCGCTGTGTTCCTGGCTGCCCACTGCTTCACTTGGTGAATGG
>JBBPCY010000002.1:22306332-22320070 GCA_037974405.1 Brachyalestes nurse | reverse complement strand
GGTGGCCTCTGCCCGAAAGCTGAAGATGGGTCGTCACTGGGTCTTTCAGCAAGATAATGACCCTAAACATGTGGCCAGATCTACACAGAAATGGTTCACCAGACAGAATCAAGCTCCTCCCATGGCCGTCTCAGTCCCCAGACCTCAACCACATTGAAAACCTGTGGAGTGAGGTGAAGAAGAGAGTGCAGAGGACAGGATCCAGGTCGCTGGATGATTTAGAGAGATTGTGCAAAGAGGAATGGTTGAAGATCCCTCTTTCTGTATTCTCCCAGACCAGGTGCTGTTTTGTTGGCAAAAGGGGGTTGTACAAAGTATTAACATCAGGGGTGCTAATAATTGTGGCACAAATGATTTGATGTAAAATAATTTTTTTTTAAATGTGGGATTTTTTCCCACTGAATAAATGCACTTGAATTAAAGGTGTTGCAAGTAACTCTACTCCAGGTATTTTAGAATGCCTACATAGGAACATGTGGATAAAGTTTCTCTTCACTTTTGCCAAACTGGAACATTACATGACATTATATGACCAATGATGCAAAAATAAAATGGAAGTATACCTGCGTGAAACAGGCAGTGGACACACAGGGACGTCGGGAGGGGGTCAAAATCTCGGGCACAGACAGCAGTGTGGAAGGCATGAAGAGAGGCATTGAGGCTGTCTTCAGAGGATCCACTTCTAACCATCGCTGCAGCTGCTCCTCAAACCTGAACACATTCCTGACTCTTTAGGATGCCGACACCACTTTTCCATGCTCCACTAAAGTTTCCAGAAATCTCCACTTTTGCATATGACTGTTAAAACATTATAAATATAGTTTAAAAACACAGACTAGAGTGTTTAAACTGACCTCTGGCTCTGAGACTTCTCCTGTTCAATGCCGGCGAGCAGGCGGTGAGGTAGCAGCTCCTCAGCAGAGAGCGTGTGTGTGATGTCCAGAATAGAGGGGCTCTTCTCTGGCTCCATCTGACTATGAAACAGCTTGTGTCTGGGGAAGCCTGCTGCTGGGGACAGAGTCTGCCTGGAGCTCAATTTAGACCTGGAAGAAAACAGTGTTTAGGTTCAATACTTATGTCAAAGTACCTATATACTGTGATGGTCCAGCTCTAATGTTAAGCATTTGTCATGTTTATGGTATCTTTTATCTTTAATGTTTGCTTCCTTTCTTGTGCCATGCCAAGTCAGTGGACGCAAACCTCCTTCAGATCAGGATACCGCCTATCAGATCGAAGCTAGAAAACTGAGTGCCTTAGGAAAGTGACTACAGAGCTCCAATAAGTTGCTTGGACTGGTGTTTATGCATAGCTTTAGAATCCTACCTGTCTGTGTTCTGCTGTTTCTCCCTATGAGTGCGTTTAACAGCTGCCACCCAACTCTCTGGAGGCTTAAAGTCTTTAAGCTGGTTTTTGTAACAGTACACCAAAATCTCCCCATTGTCAGTAAAAGCATCTACAACAGAGAGAGAAATGAGTGAAGTGAGTAAACAGATCTATGCACGCAAGCAATCCCACTTCATGCTCTTTTTTTAAATATTACTCTTAAAAACAATTCCTCACCATTTGTTACAGGGGCTTCCAGTAAACACCAGTCTTTCATGCGATGCTCAATACAGAGAAATAAGATGTCATCCCAGGGTATGTGGTTAAAAGAAGGTCCAAATTTGTCATAGTTTTCCTCATCTCCACTGGATGGCTGCATGTGTTCAGCATGTACTCTTGCTAGAAGGCGCTCCAGATGAGACATTAGAAGCGGCTGGCTCCGGGGAGAGCTGGGGATCTGGGATACATACTGAAATATGGACGCGCACAAATGGGGCCACGAAGCTGGTGGAAAAGAAACGTTTCTAATTATCTGAAGAACGTGCTTTCCAAAACAACATGCTTCATGCAAGTAGACATGCTTAAAATAAGTATGCAGTTTGGTTTTGCAAAGTACCCAAGACAAAGTTTAAACATTTTGAACAATTTCTCCCAGCATAGATTTCTTTCTTCCTCTAAACTAAAACTACATTTACATGTACACAGCTAAAGCAGGAAACTGATTTAACTGTTTATATGTTCAAATCTACTTCTGAATAGTTCCAAAACTGTTGGTCTCAATCACACACTTCTAATATGCTTTTAGGTAGACTAAGAACTTAGACATTCAATGACAACTGAATCATAGCTTAGTTATAAAAGCAAACTAATATCAAATTAAGAACAAAACAAGAATATTATCGATATGGGTAAACACGATGCATGTAAACCATACGCACCATTGTGAGGCGGTTGAGTCCACTCTGGGATCTGCAGGCTCAGGATGGCTTTCCTTAGCCAGTCCAAGTGCTGTGGAGAATTCCAGTCTAGGTGAGGGACAAGGTCTCTGTTTTCAGGCACATAGAACTCAGGTGGAGGCCAGGAGAGACCGACCAGTTGCTCAGAGCTCACCAGATTGGCCAGATAGACCAGCACACTGTTATACAGGTGGATGATGGCTGTTGTATCCTGACACAAGAGACCTGCCTGAAATCGCTCCTTCTTGTCATGGTGGAACCTGGTATAGAACTCACGGCACAGCCCGTCTTCCACAAACTGTAGCAGGGGCTGAGAGGAGAGGACTGAAGAAGCTGGAGATTGGGCCACAAGCCAGCGCACTGCCTCACCAATCTGCCCATGACCAGAGAAAAACAATGACTTTAGTATAATATTAGTTATACAATATTATACTCTAATAATATTAGTATTAGTTAGTAACATTTAATAGTTGTTATACTATTATACAATAGTATCGAAAACAGCATCAAGTACAATCCTTAGTATCGGTATCGATATATATGTGGGTCAAAATAGCATGACAGCACATACCTGCTGAGATCCTTGGAGATCACTTATGCTTCCTGAGACGTGAATGAAAGTGTATTCTGAGATGAGTCCATCATTAACTAAAGTCTTCAGTTCAAGAACTGTAAAACAACAAAAAAAAATGACTCACTGGTTAATAAAATGGCCATTATGCCCAAACAACAAAAACTTGGACACATCACTTCGTTATACAAACCTTCTTCTATCTTCTGCTCAGTAATTGCTCCCTCCAGCCGGCCAGATATGACCAGTACCAACGGCAGTGCAGTGTTCCACCCGCTAGCTTTTTGCACCTGCTTCAGCTGGAGAAGGGCAGACAGTAAAGGCAGATCCTCCTCACCCTGTTCGAAGTCAGAGTGCTCTGTACTGGGGAGAGGTGGCAGCAGCATCAGCAGAGCACTGGTACCCAGGAGCTCTCTCTGCTCCTCCAGCTGGATCTGGCCCTCTTTGCTCAAAGGCCCACGGCTCGTCTACATACAGACGACATATATAGTGATGACACAGGCCAGCAGCAAGTCCACTTTTAAAGCAGTAATAAGCTCAACAGACAAGCCCTAAGCAGCTAGAAAGCATGGGTGTGCATGCAAGTTATTCTCTGCTTAGTTTAGAAATCACAGAATTTGACAGATAGTGGATATATGCATTTCAAACTTATGGCATCAAAGTCATGGCCTCACCTTTATACAAATGTGAACTTTGTGGGTCTTTTGTCCAATATTCCTCAGTGTATTACTGATGAGTAGAGTTTCCAGTCGTCCTTCCACCTCTGATGTACTCTCCTCTACCCTCTCTCTACCCCCCATTTTAACCTCTAACCATTTTGTCAGAGTGCTGCACCACAACAAAGAACAAAAACAGTTTCTGAACATATAAACAACTGATTCCAGGCTCTTTTCCCAATTTTCTTAATACATAAATAAATTAGTTTAAGTACATGCATTTCGTCCAACATCAAAGTAACCTCTGCATCTTAAGAGCATGTGTGGAATGTCTGGAAATATGTTTCAATGATGGTGCTGGAGCTAAGGATAAAGGCTATGTGCTGGTGTGCAACCTGTTACCTGTTGGCAAAATTCATGTCACTATCCTGGTTGCTGGGAAGCAGAAGAGTGGCTTTCCAGTAGATCCTCTCAGGTGGATTGGGGGTGCTTTCAGCCACCAGTGTGGGCAGATCAAGAGGATTCCACACACGCTCACTAAACAAAAGGAAAACACTAAGTGTTTAATCTGATCTAAAATAAACCGTACACTATAGGCTCAGACACATCTACATACGTTCTCTCACCTTAATAACAGATTATAGAAGAAGTTCACTCTCATCTTATGGATAGTTTCGCTTCTTGTTTTTAACAATCTGCAATGAGATTACATAAAATAAAATACAGCACACTACAAGAAATAACTAAGCAACTGTGATCCATGATATTGATGGTGTGGTCACCTTGTGCAGGACACAACCATGTTCCCTGCGTTACCCATGTTGATGAGGCCCTGAGCAAGGGTGTCCACAGATGGAGTGCATGGTGCACTGGGGGCAAAGGCTTTTAGCTTGAAATGAGGGTCCACACAGCAGGGAGCTGCAGGAAAGCCACGCATTTGCCTCTTTAGCTGTCTCCGTACTGCTACTACATCACGCCACCTAAACATATAAAGAGTATTTGTTTTTGTTTTTTTAAATACAAGATACGTGGTTCTGGAAAGCCTACAGCAGCAAGACAACAATGAACCTCACAGAGTACAATAAAACTGAATTATAAAGCAATAGTGATCACCTTTTAATGAACTTGTGTATTTGTTGCAATTCTGCATCAAACACCTCTTTTGCAAGCTCAGCAATTTCCACATTCAATGTCTCTTCAATCAAGTTGTTACACACGTCCTCTGAGCAACGAGCCACATATGCAGCCTTCTCCTCCAATGCATATCTGCGAGGAAGAATTTTTACTCAATAAAACAGGTCTCCAAACAATCATTTGCAAGTCCAATGTAATACACCTCTATGGAATAACATTATTAACACTATAATACGGTAAAGCCTGCCAAAGCTCCAGTAAAATGTATTAACTATTTTAAATGGTTATTCAATGTCTGACCAAATTTGGTGAAACTAACTTTATCTCTGCATCAGCTATTTCCTTGGTGTACTCTGCAAGAACCTCTTCACTGAACTCAGTGCACAGCTCTGAGCTCAGTTTGTCCAGGAAGGCTTCGTGTTCCCTTTTCCGTCTGGAACAAACCACAGAAACAGCAGTAAGTTGGTGATTAGGACACCCCAGGTGGCATTAAGACCACCTGCACTCTTGTTAAGAACACGCACTGCACAAGAAAGGTGCGTGGAAGTCGGATGGTCTTTCATCACAACAGTATTTCAAACCAATTACACATCACAAATGCCTATGTATTAAAACGGATGCAAATTAATTCTTTTACACACCTGGCTTCCTCCAGTTTGCGTTTCTCCTCAGCTATTCTTGCCAACTCAGCAGTGATCTCTGATGCAGAGAGGTCTCTCAGCATCTGAGCAACAACCTCACTCACCACGGTTTCCAGCTCACTCTCACTCACACTGCAGACAATTGTGTGTCAAGGTATACAGACACTTCAAATTTAAATATTATGTTCAGACATAATAAACAAACAGCATATTTAGACAACATTTTATTTATACATTATATAATCATATAAAAGTTGATAAATAATATAAATAATGAATATAATACTGAATAAAGCTGTAGAAATCTTTACGTTCATAACATTCAAATTCATTACATTTTCCAAACTCAAAACACCTACCTCAGAGCTACAGAGACATATTCAGTCATGGCTTTGGTTATGGCCGAGACCTCAACCTCCATAACCTCATCCACCACAGAATCCACCACAGCCATAAGATCCTGTACGGAGCACAAAGTGATGCCAATGAGGTAAATCACCTTTAGTATTTTTATCTACAACTGCTGCTTGTGTTTACAAAGAGAATAAGAGAAGGAGATGACTTTAAACTAACTGCCACAAGATGAAGGCCTTACTTGGTCAGTGTAGACTGGTTCAGGTTTTGGACAGGGTGATGGGAGTCTGACAGGTTGACACTGTGGTATAGGCTGGAACATCAGCTCTGGGTTCAGGGGCAACCCTGGTACTGTGATCTGAGTGGACTCCCCGGTCTCCACTGTGTCACTACGAGTCAACTGCACCATCGGAGAAGGCTCTGGAAACAGCCTCGACTCAGCCAGAAATTTAGATTTGGACTCAGGTCTTGGTTCTGTCTCAATTTGGGGTTTCACTTCATGTCTCTGAGGAACAACTGACACAGAAAAGGGCCCACGGCATAAGTTAAACCATTCTGTACTGTCATGGGTTACATAACTAATATTCTTAGAAGAAACACATTAGGGCAGCAGTTTTCCGTTTAAACCGAGTACAGACTATGATTAAACCAAAACCTCAACCTAAAAATAATCTCACAGAAACACACACATTTCTCACAATAGTAAGCAATTCTTGCTTTTTTAGTTTATATAGAAAATTTTCTACGGTCATCAGGCATGCCACCTCGAGGTGTTTTGCACACCACAGTTACTGCATTAGGTGGTAGCCCTGCCACAGCTTAAGCCAAATCTTTGATCAACTAAACACATGACCCTTTATTGGTCAAACAATAAAAATCATTTTACTTGTTATCAATATAATTCAGTTTCAATTCCTATATTTCTCCTTGTATCATCTTGACTTCCTTTTACATATTTTACAGAGAAAGAGGTTATCCTCCCAACAAAAGCTGAGGTGAGTTAGTGGCACCTTGCAGTGGCTCTAAAGGAGTCATATCCCCTCTGTATTTGTTGTTTGAGTCAAAGCTGCAGACTGGAGTGTGCTGCGGTGGGTTGGGTAGAGGTCCTCCATTCACAACCTCCCCAATCAGAATCACCCTTTTTTTCTCAATATCCACAGACCTCTTCTGTGGCGGCAGCAGTTCTGGTTCCTGATAAGCTGTACGGCTCAGCTCAACCATACTGGAGAAAGACCATACATATTACAGAATTACACACATGAAAATGCAAAAGGGAAGTATTTAGTTTAGAATTTGAGCAGACACTGCCCTAAACATCCAAACTATACCTGTTTTTAAATGCACGAGAGTCAAATGTGAAAGAGAATGTTAGAAACGCTGAGGATCTTACCCCTCAGAGACACTGAGCCCATACTGCTGCAGAAAATCAGTGGCCTCAGAAGCATCGCGGAACATAAGCATTCGGACCAGGTCCTCCACAGGGAAGGTTGTGGATCTCTGAGATCCTATAGTGTAAGCTGTATTCAGGGCTTTCAGTCCAGATAGTCTCACCTATCCACACAAAATAAACAAACACATTACTCCTATTACTATAAAACTGAATGCATCAACCTACATTTAACAGTCAGTTACGAAAGTTTATGCTTGGCGTTAATGGCACACACCTGGTTAAAGTATCTGTGGAGAATGCAGCTAGCTAGGTAAGATGCTGCTTTCACCAGCTTGAAAAACCTGACAAAGTTGTTGCTGTTGAGGGCTGCAAAGGCTTGTACTGCAAACTTCACCTCCGCCGAGTCCCGAACATCTTTACGATATTGCTGTACCTCACTTTAGGGCAACAAACACATTCATGTAAGGTGACTTTAAGACCATTTCACACATTACACATTAGTATGACTGTATGGACAAACACAAAAAAGGACTAAATAGCCAAATGCACCACATTTAAACATACCGAAGAATATCGCCATCATTTAGTTTCAGTAAGACGTTGTACTGGCGGAATTCAGCCTCATGAGGGCAGTACACCTCCTTGGTGGCAAGATCCTGATACATCTCTTTCAGACTTTGCAGACATTTAGTCATGTTCTCATTATTAATCTTTGGATCAAAGGTCCTCAACGGTTCTTGGCATAGGTGGTGAGCACAGTGGATGTGGAAGCGAGTACACTTCTCTATCAGAGACACAGTTGCTGGGTCACACAAGTGCTGCTGGGTAATATCCTAGAACGACAGGAGGCAAAGGTACAGAGGAGAAACAGACATAAAGCTCCGTACAAAATTAGTAAACGGCCAGACAAAACATTTAGGATGTTTCTGTATGTAGAAATATAATAGACAGGTTAAAGATACAAGAAAAAATATGTCGAGGATTACAAAAGGATAAAAAAACAAAATAAATAAATTATCAAAAACAGAAGGAACATGGTGAGGCGCACCTTGCGAATTCCTCTGGTTCTGTTCCAAACAAAGTCGTACCAATCACGGTAGTTGCCCTCGCCTTGGTCCATTATCTGTGTGACCAAGTAGTCCATGGTCATGCTCAGAACTGGGAGAGGTCGCAGCTCATGTGGGAGAGGCTCCTCCTGGTCTGCTGATGACCTGCTGTATTCTTTTATGGCTGCAAAATGGTCCACCTATACAGCAGAGCACTATTACTTACTCTTCAGCTTAAACTACTTTTTGCAAAAGACATCAGTGTTGAATCGCCATATCACAGTGGATATGATATGCAAGGGAAATGGTGGTCCAGGTGATTAGACTGACTGCCATATACATGATCATATACAAGTTGTAATGTAAACCTTTAGGGCTAAATACATTTACAGGATTTTGCCATACAAGTGCAATAGACAAACAGGGAAAAACCTTCTCAGTTTCCGGAACAAGCTCAAAGACACTGAGTTGATTGCGAGTTTCTCTCATGTAGCGCTCCTTCTCCGGGCACATATCGGTACATGTTCCCACAAACACTTTGGACATGTCCAAGTCTGTTCTCTTGGCTCTTGCTGCCAAAAAGAAAAGCATTTGGTTAATCCAAGCAACAAGCTGCAGTCCATTCACCTAGGCTTGCAACAATATATATTTACATTGCCGAAGGATCTTGTCTCTCTGCTCAAGAAGACGATACTTCTCCTCTGACGTCTCAGCCAGTTGTCCAATCAGAAGCTGAAGGGATAAGGGCAAGCTGATTGCTGGCCGATTTGTGCTCTCTAAATCCTGTTGTGGTTCACTGTCAAACTGGAGGGTTTTTGCTACAAGGGTTTTTTTGGAAGGAGACCTAAAAGAACAAAACATATATACAGAAAAATAGAGTCCAGAAAAAACAACTTAAAAGTAGTTAAAGCTGAACTGTAAACTATTTAACAATAATGAATGACGTAAGGTTGCCTGCCTGGGTTACATCTAGTTAATGTTAGTTTCACAAACTGATAATACATTACTTAAACAACAAGCTCAGTTTAAAGTGGTTACCCTTGAGCAAGAAAGCCAGAGCTGCCGGCACCTGGAGATATGGGCATAGGTTTTCGCAGTGTGACCTGAGAGACCATTGGTCTTGACTCTCCTTCTGCACTTAACAGTTTCTTGACTTCTGAAGGTCTCTCTGCTTTTTCACCTGGACCTAAAGAGATGAATATGAAATGGTCACCAGTTACATGGACCAGTTACATGAGTTTGAGTGTGAAATATGTAACCGGTTTAACTAAAGCAGGCTTTAAAAAAAAAAAAAAAAAATCAGTACACTTACTTTGTTTCTTTCTTTGCCAAAATATTTGGATATCATTTCCCTGGATTTTTTTCCCTTTCTTTTTTGCTTTAGAAGCCGATGACTGAAAAAAAAAGAATGCTGGCAATGACCATTTACCATATGTAGACTACAAAACAAACAACAGTGCACACTGACAAACAAGAAACAAGAAGGACAACATGGACCTTACATGATCATGGAAATGCACAATGGCTAGATTTTTTGCAGGTTTGCAGTACACTCTGCGCACTTTCCCAAAGCGACCAAAATGTTTCTCAATTAGTTCTTTCCGGTTTAGGCTGGGTGGGATTCCTTTGCACTGTATGGTCAAGGCTTCAGAGGGAGAAAGACCAGCCAGACTATCTGTGCTCTCCCCACGTTGAGCCCTTCGGACTGGGGCACTCGTTTCAGCTTCAGGCTCAGGAGCTTCAAAGATATAATGAGAACGATACTGCTCACACTAACATCGCAAGACCTTAAAGGGGCATGCTAGTAATTCATTATATATTGAAAACAACAACAATAATAATAATCTATTAATTTATGATATGACATTTCCCTTATAATAAAAGAACAGATACACCAAAGTGCAGCTGTGGGCTCACCAGGTTTCTCTGTTTTTTCCAGGATGTGTCTTATGGGAGCTGGAGCTCTTGGTGGCGTGACTGGTGCATCAGTATCAGGGGGCTCTGGCCTGTCCTCATGACTCCTGTCCACTGGATGGTCTTCTTTCTTGACAGTACCGACTGACGTCTTCAATAGGCCAGACAGCGCATTCCTAAACAGTCCTCCGGCCCGAGTTCTCAGAAGGGGCCGCTTGGATGGATGCCTTGGGGCCTCAACTCCACCTTGTGACTCATCAACTTTGAAACTGTTTTCCTGGCTAGCATTTGGGTCAAGAGGCTCTTCTTTCCGTTTCATGCCCCTCATAAGTGTCCCAAAAGCTGTTTCTCCTGAGCTCTCCTCATCTCCCTTTTTCCCCTCAAGGTTCTGTCCAGGTTTTGGACCTCTAAATCCAAAATTTGGCTGGCCAAAACCTATTCCACTAAACTGAGGCATCTTCGTTTCTGTCTGAGGTTGGACAACCTTGGCTGAGAAGCTGAATGAGGTAGCGCTGCCAGTAAAAGTGGTGGGCTGATCAGCAGTGGTGGTACAGTTGCTGCTGGCAGGATTGGCAGGTTGAGAGAATGTGAACAGGGGAGGCTTTCCACCTAATGCCTCTGTCTGTGAAACATTAGCACTTGTGATAGAGACTGAGGGTGCTGCGCCAGGCTGGGAGAAACTGAAGCCCACAGTGCTTGATTTTACACCTGTGAAAAGGGAAAACCCAGAATTACCAGGTCCACTGCTGTCTGTTCCACTTGTAGCAGGCTTGGCTAAACTCAAAGGCTCAGGAGCTGACTGAGGGATGGAAGGCTCTGGACTGACACTGAAAATAGGTTTGAAGACAGCTTCATTTGGAGGCTTAAAGCTAAACTTCGTCCCAAATCCACTAGTCTGTACATTGCTCTGGCTACTCACACCAGAACTTGATGTAGCAGTGGGCGAAGAAAAGGCCGATGGCTGACGAAAAGATGATGGGCCAAAGCTAGGCTGAGATCCTCCAGAGGTGATGGAACTAGTAGACAGTTGCGGGTTACTTGAAGAAAGGCCAAATGCAGGGGTTGGCCCAAACGCTGGCACAACAAAAGCAGGTGCCTGACTTTGTCCAGTAGATGGTGGAGATACTCCAAACCCAAGTGTGGCTGTACCCAGAGCTGGCTGTCCAAAACCCGGGGTTTGAGATATAGAGGAGAATGATGAAGACTGTCCTAGCCCACTATTTTGACCAAAAGAGGGTGTCTGGCCAAATGGTGTTTGGCCAAAGGCAGGTGTCTGCCCAGACCCGTGGCCAAAAACTGGCTGCTGGCCAAAAGTTGATGTCTGTCCAAAGCCCATATTTGGTGCTGCGCCGCTTGAGCCCTGTTGACTAAATGACTGAAACATGTTATTATTCTGACTGGTGTTACTTGGTACCTGAAAGGAATCTTGTTGCCTACCGAAGATATTAGATGATGAATTCATTGTGGGACAAAGAAAAAGCACAGACGGTAAGTTCCAAACGTCTCAATGTCACATTACTGAATCACAACATGATACTGGGTTTATATTAACAGGAAGGCTGGGCTTCATCATACTCTGTCATCAGTGTCTGCAAGCAGGAGTATCGAAGAGTAGTCAAACATCTTGCCGTTCTGTTAAAGAAAATAAGAGAAGAGTGGTTAGACTGATGATGTTTCCTTTTACTATAACGTTACGTGTAAAGTGACCATTGTCATACAGGAACACACCACAACGCACAGTGTAAACAGTGTGAAATTCTTCCTCTACATTTAACCCATTCACCACGTGAATCAGCGGGCAGCCAGGAACACAGCGCCCGGGGAACAGTATTTTGCTCAAGGGTACCTCTGTGGTTCCACTAATAGTCCCTGGATTCGAAACTGCGACTTTCTGATCGCAGGGGCAAATCCCTAACCGCCAGGCCACCAGCTACCCCTATACACCATACACGAAGATATCAGTGTAAAAAGTATAGTAGCAAATGTCTAAATTATGTATTTAGAGTAAATTATGTATTTAGAATGTTCATCCCTGTTGATGGCTTGGTAAACTACTTCTAAGCTGAGAAGCTAACAATGCTAGCTGGTTTCATAACTTTATTCTTCTCAATGAAAACACCTACACATTCAGATGGTATGTCCAAAGCTGGCCTGAACAGTACCTGAATTTCAGTATGAGCGTTATTCCATGTATGCCTAAAAAGCGTTTGTTTATTAGCTTTAGCCACTTAGCAACACTTACCAGCACTTTCTTTTTCCCCGCTGTTATGGTTAAGCTCCTGTTCAGTATGGCTCGAAACTGTGTACTGCCCCCTGGAGTTAAAGGGATATCCCTACAGCCTCCCAATGGTTAGGGACTTTTATTGTACAGTATCAGACAAGCGTAAAGTGTAAGTAAAGTGTCTGTCTGTCATATATAAACACACAACAGCACATAGTGTAAACATGACGAAATTCTTCCTCTGCATTGAACATATTCACCAAGTGAAGTAGTAGGCAGCTAGGAACGCAGAGCCCGGGGAGCAGTGTATGGGGACGGTTCCTTGCTCAAGGATACATCAGTGGTGCCCCTGGCAGTCCTATGATTCGAACCCAGAACCTTCTGATTGCAGGGGCAATTCCCTAACCACCAAACAACCTTTCGAGCTTAAAAAACGACCTAAAGACCTAAAGCACCTCCTCACACTCCATGCCTTCCTTACTTTTGCCTTAATCGCTGACTTTTCTTTGACAGGAGTTGTTTAGGTGTGTAATCAGCTGGCATTAACTTGGTTGAGAAGCAGATGATTTAAGTATAGCGTTTCAGGTTGAAGAACAAATGTGGACCACTTGAGCACTTATAGTTTTTAGTCTTGCCATGGTTTTTGTTTGCTACTTTATTATGATCACATATGTTTTACTTCAGTTGTAGGCTGCTTCATCCACCTTTGCCTTTTAAATTATTAATTTTACACAGTTACACTAAAATTTATATTAGCTTTCTTAACAACCCTCAGGCTTACTATTTACATTGCCGTTTGGGACCACTGTTTCAAAGCAATCCAGGGGACTCTTCAAAACACACAGGACACAGATATGAACCAATAAGGACATACAATCCACTGAACTGATAAACACTTAACAGCTGTGACTAAAGACATAACACTGGACACCATGACAAACAGTTTTCAAATAAGAGTCCTGGATAATGTAGACAAGGGCGGCTTCTAGCAGCCACTGACCGGGGACGTCACAAAAACATACATTTGAAAATCACTGATTTTTTTTTTAGCTGAGATTATATCATTACAATAGTAATTTAACATTGTTCTCAACTCCGTAAATTGTGAATAAACCAGCAGTTGATTTGATATGTAGTGAATTAACCATATTATTTAATAACTGTTGTACTAGTAGTGTATACAAACATATAACTAGACAGACAGTATAGAAATGTTCTGCATTTCTTAAAAATATTTCTTTGAGTGTTACATTTTTCTGTGCATACTGAATTCTAATTTTAAAAAATACACTTTATTTAAAATCAAAGACAAAGAGAAAAAGACAGCAGTAGAACTCATAGCAGTTTATCGTACATAATCCAGAGTATTGTGGAATCAACTTAATGAATTGTGGAATGCATCCATCACTTTCACAAACACAGCAGTCCATCTAAAACAGTGACAAAGACTTTAAGTGGCCACATTTTTAAGTGGCAATTTAATAATTTGGATTTTTAAGGCTCTCTGATGAGATTTACTGATGGTTTTTTCT
>JBBPCY010000002.1:22285605-22297649 GCA_037974405.1 Brachyalestes nurse | reverse complement strand
ACAGAGCCCGACAGGCTGCCATTGTTGGAGAAAGGAGGGAATGTGTAAACAACAGTTTGTGCTACAAGGTTCAGGGGAAAGGAGGAGTAGGTCCAGCTCAGAAGGTTAACCTCCCACTCAGACTACATTACAGCCTGGCAACACTGTAGCTGAAATGTGCCATCTTCTGTTTCCAAATGAGGTTAAAAATTATGCCCTGCCTTAAAATTAAAGCTTGAAATTTCCTTTTAATTGTCTGAACAGTAACTTATACAACTTAACTTATGATCATAAACCAACCACATGGCTGTCCTGTAGCCATAACAGTCCACTTGTCCAATCTTGCCATACAGGACACAGGAAAGTTGCTCCAGAATCAAAATGAACAGAGAGAACAATAAATGCTAGAATAAGTCCAGACTTTTGGCAGCTCTGACAGACCATACTGACTTAACACAGATAGTGCCCTTCAGCATAGTTCATTTAAAATGATCCTTTTGCAGTGGCTTCTGTGACTATGACTGCACATAAGGTAGGTCAAAATATCATGAGGATCCCTTGTGCTTTGCTCTGCACTATTAATTTATGTATTTTTGTATGGATGGCAAAACCTGGTGGAAAAAAAGTAGACATGGCAAATTTCAAAACCTTTGATTTTAATGGTCAAAATTTGTGAATTCTGTCTAGAAATACCTACAGAATGTCACAGGTCTCATCACAATTGGCCTCTCTTGGACCTTGCTCTTTCAATTTTACTGGTTCCAGGCTTTAGTCCCTTCTGAGTGTCCTCATCCTTTAATCGTTTCAACATTGTCAATAGAGCCAGCAGGGTCCATTTTATACAGCATGAAGTGACCCTGCACTTGAGCTGCACTGAGCTCTGAGTGGACTCCTAGCGCTCGCTCAGCAAATCTGTGGCCCTCAGACACAGGTTCCAGTGGGTAGAACCTCCGGAACATCTGGGTCAGCTGATAGTGTGAGCAGTGGCCGACATACTGCTTCAGGTCCACACGGCCAGGTCTTATGAGAGCTGGGTCAAGTCTGCACCATATGGGGGCAAAAAACAAGAAATCAAGTCAGGACAACTCAAACATATAATTGTTGACCGAACAAAACCTTATATCTCTTTATATCCTTATATCTCCATTCAAATAGAACATACCAGCTGTCAGTTACAGTGTCAAAATTTCGTGACAATTGCTGAACTATTCTGCGACACTGCTATGAGATCCACTCTGTGCAACACTCACAGTAGACAGTAACCCACTACTATGTAACAGCCATGTTGAGAATGATCCACCACCCACGTAATAACTGCCCACTTGTGGTCCTGTCTAGTGAATAGGTTAAAAGAAACTGTTCTAGTCTGAAACTACAAAGTGCACCCATGTGCTGAGCAGAACTAATATAAAAGAACAGTGAGTTCAGATCCAAGTCAGGTGAACCTAAAGAGGCTCCTCTGTGCAATTCGACAAAATGTTCCAGTTTAAACTCATAGCTGAAGCATCACCCAGGTACTTTTATTAATAAAATGTGAGACATTTCTTTTTTTCAAGAAAGTCCCTTTCTGATTTTAACTTAGCTGGGGCTGCAGTTCTTTGAATATCATTCTAACCTTTTGCAACTTCATGGATTATTTGTCGCTGTGCCCTTGAAGTCTACTTTTCTTGAGAAGCTTCACCACTGTTTCCCATTCACAGTTATTTTAACCCTTTCATTGGTGATTCACTTTTTCCTGCTTCTATAATTTCAACTGACTGGGGCATAGTGTACTCAAAGATGTTTTGCAGTTATGTTAAGGATCAATATGAGTGAGGTTAAGATTCCCCTGATGTCAATGTTCTGCAGTCATTCTGTGTGACAAACATGTAGTGATACACAAAATCAGTAAGAGGCAAGTATTTGTCACAGCACTGATATTAGTATACACTTTCAAATGGAGAAATCAAATAAATAAAGCAAATAAGTACAAAAAGGTCTACAAAACACTAATAACCATTTCAGTATAAATGTCACCCCATTTCACTCATTTCATCACTGAACTTCACCTCTCAATGAAGTTAGTAGTCATGAAGACAATTCTGGCTTCTGAAGAAGCAACTCCATCTAAAGCATTTAGAAGTCCGCTGAAGGTGAGCCTTCCCATGCCCTGGTAGGCTAACGGGTCTGTGTAAACAGAATACATTTTTTGACTGGAAGGTATTCCTCTTAAAAAAAAAACCAAAAAACTACATACACGAACAACAGCAGAACAACATGGTGAACACAGACACTCTTTCAAGTAGTAACAATGCTCTTTTTAATTATTATGGAATAGCTCTGAGCTTTGATGATTATTTTTAAGTTATGTCGCTTAATGCTTTACCAATTGTACCCTTTACTTATTTACTGACAATGTTATCTTATTCAACAGAAAGAATCTCACACACTGGTCAATTCGCAAATTAATAAAAAATTACAATGTTTGGGTCTTTGACCATCATCAGGTAAAAAACTAGTGACCTTTGGTTATTATCCACACACCTGCCGGCTAAAGAGGTGTGCAAAAAGTTTTTGTTTTAAAATGTTATCTTGCTAAAATAGGTCAGGCACTGACGTGTACAAAAACTTTTTTGTGTAAACACTTAAAGCGCCCTCTTGTGGACATACTTTCAGTGGGCAGCAACTCCCGGCTGACAAAGGCAGCATCCACATCCTCCAGCAGAATGATGCTCTGCTGCGGAGCCACGCTCAGAAGGTGGTTTAAACGGTCATCCGACAGACTGCGGTCACTCAGACTCATCAGACAAATGCTGTAACCCAATTCTCCAGCAAGAGCTGTTCTGAAAAATCCAATTTAAGCACAGAAACATACATAATACACATACACTATATGACCAAAGACTGTAGAGAACTGCTCATCTACAATGTCTTGTGAAATCAATGGTATTAACTGGATTTCTTCCGCTTTTGCTCAAGTAACAGTCTCCACTCTTCTGAAACGGCTTTACATAAGATGTTGGAACATTGCTGAGAAGATTTGGTTGCATTTAGCCACAAGTGAATTAGTGAGCTTTGGGTGATTGGTTCATCACTTTGACTTATCCCAAAAGTATTTAACAATGCTTTATTACATCTGAGAACACAGTTCCACTTCTCCACAGATCAATGATGGGGGTCTTTATGCTACTGAAGATAATATACGATATTGACGTAATGTTGTATGGTTATTTTGTGCCAAGGTAAAGGACATCACTGGTCTTACATGAAGCTGCTCTTTCCACAGCCTGGTGGTCCATACAGTAGATATCCCCTTCTGTATGGGATCCCTATAAAAAATGAAGGTAATCAAATAGTTACTTTTTATAAATCTTTTTCTAGAACAAAATCACACGCAAACGCATGATTGATATAGTGTACCTCTGTCAGTATACCACTTTGGATTACTAATGAATTCCTTGACATCATCCACAATCCTCTCGGCAATCCCACTCTCCAACACCACAGAGGATAAGGGACGGCGGCGACGGGGGAACCCAAAGGGTCTCCATTCTGCTCCCATAGCGGTATACATTACAGTACGGCCCTCCTCCTGCTTTAGAGCCAACTCTCTTGCTGCATGACAAAATGAGATACAAATTAACAAAGTATGAGAATGGGATATTTTACTTCTAGGTGTCCACTTTTTACTTAGTTGAGTCATTATTATATAAATAATCAAAATAGGTATCTTGGCAGACTAAACTGTGCAATAATGTGACCCTTCAGGAGCACTCAATTTCTGATATACACAGAAGTACTTCTGTACCAAGTCAGGGAGCCTCAACATCTGAAGTAATTAAAAGAGTTGCCATCCACCTTCTTGCAGTATGTTGAAGAATATCTGCCTGTCTCTGCCAAGGGCTGTGAAAGTAACAGACTCCCAAGGTGTTCCGGTGTGCAGATCCACCATCTGCTTCTCTCTGGTTCTTTCCACTCTTATCCACTTCCTTCCATACCTACAACAAAACCATATCAGTTCCTTGTTTTATTTATGCACACATTCTACCAAAAACAGAAAACATTTAATTTTTGCCATAGTAAAATGAATGGAATGTCTGTTGCTGTCCCATAAGAAAATACTTTGTGCTTCTTGCAGGGATATTAAAGTTCACTTTTGCCTTATGAAAGAGCTCTACTGAGACTCACCAAATAATGTGGTTCCCGGGACTTGGGTGGAAGTCAAACTGTGTGTGGACCCGTCCACTCTCATGCTGCAAATATGAGGTCTCCACACTTAAATGCTGTGTATGTCTGGCATGTTTAGTGATCCAGCTCAGCAACCAGTGATAACTTTTGTCTCTGCTGGGAACCTCCAGAGTGATCATGTAATGCCTCCTGAAGAACACCATGCCTATCTGTGCCCCCTTCCTGGCAACTGCTAGTGCTGTTCCCACACCAACCAGTCCAAAGCCAGCCCCAAAGTAGGGGTTGTCCTTCAGTGCTCCAAGGAAATCTGAAAAGGTCATTTTCTGGAAGCATTAAGTGAGTCACCTGCAGTATAACAGCCTCTTTCTTCCACTATGCATGCTGTAAAACAAGAGATCACACACATGGATTTAAATCAAGCCAGCCAAACACTGAAATGGCTTTGAAAATGTCTATATGACTGCCCCTCCCTGGTTAACTTATTCTGTACTCATATACAGTCAAGAGGAAAGGCACAGACTACATCACTCACCTTAATACTGTGGACATCTTATCAGATCATGTCCAGATCATTGTTTACATAAGGTCATTTCAGACAGATCCATTTCTCTGGCCAAAACCAGTGAATCAACAAGAGAAGGAGCCTCAGCTCATAAAGGACATATCACATGGTCTGCTCCATGTCACTACAGGTGCGCCAGGAAATACTTCCCCCTTGAAACGAGCATCACCTAAATAGTTCCACATTACAATACTGCCGAAAAGAGAAACGCCAGATAAAACATTATAGATATTTACTATAATCTTTCAAAACAAAGTGCTTTTATAATATCTACTGAATTGCAGTGTGAAGAGTTACCCTTTTCACTCAGCCTCTCTAATGAGTTAATGTTGGTCTTGTAGAAACCGATGGCGCCGCCTGCACGACGTTTTTTTGGAGCTCAAAACAGCGGGTAAAATAAGAACATAAACTGCATTTGGTGGGGTTCAACGTAGTTAGTCTGATAAATAACTGGACTTTTAAAGCCTTCGAATAGTGTCTGAGTGAGACTAGTGTTAGAGTGGTAGCCAGAGAGCTAAAAACACGAGCCAGGCTGAAAATGTCCTGTTTTTCAGAGTGAAATCTTCAGAAAACCCCAGGCAGTAGGTCTAAATTCTGTTTTGATTAAAGCACAAGTGTGGAGCTGTTATTCTGTTATGCTGAAATACTGAGGTTACTGAGCTCAGAACTGATTTTGTACCTTTAAAATGTATTGACCATTAAAATTGTTTTTCTAAAAACCCGATTTTTGGGCTAATTTTAGATCACTCAGCCTGTAGAAGTAATCTCATCTGTTTTTCTTAGCCTGGATGTTGACTGGTATTCCCCATTACCACTAACTATGAGGAATATAATATGGATAATTTCCCCTTCTTGGACATTGTTTAACAGCCTGGTAACTTACAGTTGGACTCCCCTTATGAAGACTCATCCTCATCCTCATCGTACTTCACATCTATAACGGGTGTTTCCCTGCTGTAGGTTACGGAGTTCAAAACTGATTTTATGCTTTCAAAGTGTACTGACCTTTAAAAATTGTTTTTGTAAAAACCCCAGGAAATGAAATCACAGAAGATTTGAGTGTGAGCAGTGAAGACCAACTTTATGACAACAGGGGTAAGAGAACTAAGATACACCTGTATCTTAAACATCAGGGTACCTAAACATCTAGAAGTTCCCGCTGCATAATTGCGGATTGAATTATTTCTCATTTGTCTTTTTTAAAACACTTTACCAGTTACTAAGCAGTAGAAAGCTATGATGCAAGACAAAGTACAAGATGTGTTGTCTGCGAAAACCGCATCTGGTATTCAAGCGACGAAAAAAAAGAAAAAGAGCAAAGTACAAAATCATCCCTCAACTTTGTCTGGAGATAAAACAGCTGATATTCAGCATCCTAAGCTTCAAAGGAAAATTCAAAGGAAAAGGAGGAAAACCTCACTTCTTAAGGGGAAAACATCTGTGCAGTCAGTCCACGGTAAGCAAACCTGTTCGGTTTTATTGTATTGCTAAATTGGATTGTGTTGAAGAGCTGTTTTTGAAATCTGTGTGTTATTGTGTTGTAGACCATGTGGAAGAGGGCACAGAGCACGTGTTTCGCACGCACATATGTACAGAATGCAGACGTTGCTTTAAGACCCGCTCTCACCTGATAGAGCACATGCGTCTCCATTTTCCTGACCCCAGCCTTCAGTGCCCCATCTGCAAGCACTACTTCACCAGCAAGAGCAAGCTGCGGGTCCACATGCTCAGGGAGTCTGGTGAGAAGCTTCACCGCTGTCATTTGTGTGAGTACGGTGCAGTCGAACGCAACACTCTGCGGCGCCACCTTATCAGCGTACATGGCCACGCCGGGGAGGATGACGGTGCCACAGACCTTTACACGTGCCCAGTCTGTCAAAAGAGCTTTAATCAGAGTCAGGCGTTAAAGGGTCACATGAAGTCCCATCACATAACACACAACGGGAAGCCTCTGCCCTGCTTCCATCAGGGATGCTCCTTTCAATGCACAGAAAAAAAAAATCTTCAGAAGCACCTATTCGATGTGCATGGTATCAAGGCCATAGAGTGTCGTCACCATGCTTGTAGTGCTCTGTTTGGATGCAAGGAAGATATGGAGGCTCATTTTCGCACACACCAGGCCTTTCATTGCTCACAGTGTGACTTCACCTGCTCTAACAAGAGCCGTTTTCAGCAGCACAAAAGACAAGGCCATGCAGGGGACAAGCAACTCAACTGTGGCTTCTGTTCTTTCACCACTTTCAATCCAGTGGAGTTTGACCAGCACGTAGGTCACCTTCACGCCAACGAAAAAACACATAGATGTCAAGAGTGCAGCTTTGAGACTGCTCACAAGAGAGTCCTTAAAAGACACATGCTGATGCATACTGGTGAGATGAACTTAAATATGTATATATTTTGACATAAATACAGTGTAATATTAATAACTGTGGTGCTCATGGATTTGTCAATTGCTTTTGCAGGCGAAAAGCCCCACAAATGTACGTTATGTGAATTCAGATGCCGGGATGAAACCTATCTCTCCAAACACATGCTGACACATACTGATGAAAAGCAGCACATGTGTTCAGAGTGTGGCTATGTTACCAAATGGAAACATTACCTGAATGTCCACATGCGCAAACATACTGGTGATCTCAGGTGTGTTTCATTCTTTTTTTTTCTTTTTTGCCATTAACACCAATGTATCACTGAGAATCTTTTTCTCACCCTTAGGTACAAGTGTAACCAGTGCATGTACCGTTGTCACCGCATTGACCAGCTGAACAGCCATAAGCTCCGGCATCAAGCCAAGACCCTGATTTGCGAAGTGTGTGCTTACTCTTGCAAGCGAAAGACTGAACTGCACAAACACATGCAGCTCAAACATTCTACAGGTGAAGACCACCAACCCCCTCTTTACCAGTGCAAGTTCTGTGCATATACAACAAAGTATCGGCAGGCTCTTCACAACCATGAAAATTGCAAACATACACGGACAAGGGAGTTTCGCTGTGCTCTATGCTCATACTCCACATTTAGCAACACGGGCCTCTTCCTGCACAAACGGAAGGCCCATGGGTATGTGCCTGGGGATGTGAAGTGGCTGGAGACATATGCAGAGAAAGAGAAACAAAACAGTTCAGCGAACCTAATGGAGAACTTTTACTCTAAAGTTGTAGGGTCTCAAAAAATAGTTGAGGGACTCTCTGAAAGACAAGGGGATTCTAGAGGTGATTCCAAAACCTCTAACCAAGCAGAGTCGCAAAATCTTATTACCAGTGATATTAGTGTCCATATTCTCAGTAGTTGTGAAAAAACAAAACAGTTGGAGACCGTCTTAGAGCACCAAGAAAGTTCAGAAATTAATTATTTTGGAGATCAGATAAACAAAGCAACAGAACAAACAGTGAAGATAAGACAGGTCAGTGAAGATCAGCCAGCTGTGAATGTTCAAGAGCACTGTTGTTTTCTTACCCCAGTAACGTGCCCTGATAGTGCACAGACAGAACCATTGCATACTAAGGAAGAAAACCAGGGAATCACATCTATGCCTGTTGATGCTTCCCCAAGGTGTCACACAACATGCAGTGGTCCTATTCCTATGGAGTCTGTAAGTGAAGAGGATGATGTTGCTATATCAGACCCTGAGGAAGTTAGTGATACTGATGAGCAGAGACTAGACAGGAGAAATGGGATGCTGCAAGAAGAGCCTCAAACCTCTTTGGATTGTCAAGCAGTCTCCTCATCAGCAGCTGCACTTGATAATGCAGGCTCAGAAACTCTGCTCCGGGTTATGAGGAAACAAGACAAAGACCAAGCCGAAGCCCTGATACTGGAGGGTAGAGTTCAGATGCTAGTGGTCCAAACCCAGAACAACATTTATCAGTGTGATCACTGCTCTTATGTGACGCGCAAGCAGGCAGCCTTAGAGCGGCACTGTAGATCATCCTGCCATGTCGTGAAAGCAGCTCTCCGGTGCAATGATTGTGGTTTATGCTTCAAACAATTACGTTCTTTTAATACACATCGGCTCAGAAAGTGCCGAGCACTGCAGAGGAAGAAAAAGGTGTTCTCTGCTGTGGAGACCTCGGAGAAGATAAGAGATGATGAAACTACACAAGACCAGGATAAAGTGCATAACATAAATGAGGCTGGATCGTCATCTGTCACAGTGAAGGATCATTATGTGGATAATGTGCAGGAAAGCACACTGGCGAACGAGGAAAAGAATACAAACCACGTTTCTGTTCCACATAAGTCCCTGGACTTAACATCTTCTGAAACCTGTGGTTACCATGAAGATAATGATAAGTTCACCTGCAAACTATGTTCCTTTTCATGTGGCAGGAAGGCCACTATAGACCGCCACTGTGCAGCCTGTATCAAAGACGCATCTAAAAGAAAGCTCACTTTGAATGAGCCACAGGATGAACACAGTGAATCAGATTGTGAACAGGAAGAACAAGATGGAGAATATACTGAAGGAGATTCAGGAGAAAAAATGAAGACCACAAAACGATTTTCTTGTTCAAACTGTCCATTTATTTGTCAACAGAGAAGAGCGTTAACAAGCCACGAGAAACGTGGCTGCTTAAAGCCTGGTGAGGTCCAGTGCCATCAGTGTTCATTTGTAGCCAGATCTGAGAAATCTCTAAATCACCATGTCCTGGTTCACAGTAAAGATAAGGACATTAAACGAGGCAAAAGAGCTTACCTTCACTGCAAGCTTTGCACCTTTACCTGCAAGCAGGAGCGATGTATGGCCCAGCACGTGGCACTGAAGCATGAGGGCGCTCGGCCATTCTGCTGCCGTTTCTGTGATTTCAGCACAGCACGCCGCCACCGCCTGGATGCCCATGAGTCCATGCACACAGGTGTTGGCAGACACTGCTGTGAGCTATGTGGTCAGACCTTTGGCACCTCATCTAAGCTACGGCTGCATCGCCAGCGGATCCACGAACGGCAGGCCACCCACTTCTGCTCTTTGTGTGACTACAAAGGCTACAATCCTACTGACATCAGCCGCCACACCCTCAGCTGCCACACTGGAGAGTTAAGCCATCCCTGCAACCAGTGTGAGGCCCGCTTCAGCTCTGATATTGCCTTGAAACAGCACTGTAAGCGGACACACCAGGCTACCTGCAGCCAGCGCTGCACTCTCTGTAGCTTCACCTGCAACAGCAAGTCTATGCTTAAAGCCCATGTGCAACGTGAACATTCTCCAAAAGAGAACGCGACTTCACAAGAAAATCCAGATTCTCAGCTTGTTCCTGAAAAGCCCCGCAAGGTCTCCCTCTCCCACAAATGCCCAGACTGCTCTTTCACAACTGGAAAGAGGCTGCAGCTTGTCCAGCACATCTTGGAAAAGCATGAGGGAGGACAAGAGGAGGAAAAAAATCTGAAATGTGACATCTGCGGCTTCTCTTGTTTCCATCAGCTGGTGTTTGACCAACACATCCGTTCACATGGTGGTACTTGTCTCTACAAGTGCAATGAATGTGACTTCTCAACTCGTAACAGGCAGAAAATCACTTGGCACATGCGTATCCACACAGGAGAGAAGCCGTACCACTGTGAGAAGTGCAGTTACACCTGTGCTGATCCTTCTCGGCTCAAGGTATGAAACATCATAAATGAGACCTGTAGCACAGTAATTTTCATAAAATTGCAGAGTACTTTTTGAGTGCCATTACCAATAGTTGGTTCTGGCATGTTGAACTTGACAATGATCTTAACATCTCATCAATTATTTTACTCCAGAGTAGGGCAAACTGTTAAACTTTGAAGAGCACTTGATATTCTTGATGTAATGAAGGTAAACTGAGATTGTTTTTCTTGTTATTGTCTTCATTTCAGTATCACATGAGGATTCACCAAGATGAGCGTAAATATCTCTGTCCAGAGTGCGGTTACAAATGTAAATGGATAAACCAGTTAAAGTACCACATGACAAAACATTCAGGTAACCGCCTTCTTTCGGAACGCTCAGTGAAAAATCCACTTATGCCAGATACAGTCAATAACCAAAGACATATTTAGAGTCCAATCTAGAACTGCAGCTGCGTGAGTATTTTGGTTTTAAATGTTCTGTACTGTGTTCTGTTGATTGTCAGCAACGTTAGCCTTGCTGCCGCAGTTCTATACTAAAGCAAAATTTGGGCTTGAATTTCTAATCGACTCCATCTGGCGTAAGTGTAAAATTGTGCAAGTTTGAGTTTTCACCGTGCTTTTCCTTTAAAAATGCAAAATGTATTCCTTAACTATTGATTCCTCCTTTGTGCCCTAAAAGGAGCCAAGTCATACGCATGTGAAGAATGTGAATATCGCACAAACCGCGCCGATGCCCTGCGTGTCCATTGTGAGACACGCCATCGTGATGTGCGCTCATTCATATGTGAGAAGTGTGGCAAAGCTTTTAAGACCCGCTTTCTACTCAAGACACACCAGAAGAAGCACAGTGACGAGCGGCCTTATGTGTGCTCTATGTGCCAGAAGGGTTTCCGCTGGCCTGCTGGCCTCCGCCACCACTACCTCTCCCACACTAATCAGCTGCCATTCCGCTGCCTCTACTGCCCCTACCGTGCCAAGCAGAAGTTCCAAGTGGTGAAGCACTTACGGAGGCACCATCCTGACCAGCCCATGCAGGGCGGGGTAGATAAGGACCCTGACACACGCATTGTCCCACTGCAAAAGGCACGTCTTAGTTCAAAAGAAGATAGCCAGATGGATGGACAAGATGTTGCAGAGAAAGAGAAAGTTAGTCCATGAGTTAATCCTCAGTGTTTTTCATTTCACAAAAGATACTGTAGCTGTCCTGTAATGAGCTTCTGCTCAAGTGAATCTGAATCAACGCCTTTTAGCTGAATTAATTTTTAGTTCTGAACACATTATTCAAAAGGAAAATCAATTAATTCATAACTGGAAAGTGTCAACATTTATTTAGGTCATGGCCGGATAGCTTGCCTAAGAATAGCTTGTGTCCTTAAACGACTGACGTCAAAGTGATCATGGATAACAGTTTAAATGGATGACAGGTGCATGTGGTTGATGGATGATGTGGTTCAATTAAGGAGACCAACAACATCAACAATATTGTTTCTTTAATGAGGCACCAACACAGCACAGAAAGACACTTGCTACTATACAGAGGGACCAATTTTCCCACCAATACCTTAAACTAAAATGCTTTTATTATTTTAGATTGCATACATAAAATGAGCCAAACAGTGACAGCTGGCTGTGGTTAGCAGGGTAGCTTCAAGGAAAATAGAGTGTAGTTTTTATATGTATGCGTAGAGGGAATATTTGTATTTATTTTATTGGTTAGTTTCTCTCTCACACACACATTTTATAT
>JBBPCY010000002.1:22260998-22277751 GCA_037974405.1 Brachyalestes nurse | reverse complement strand
CTGACCTCAAGAAAAACTATCAAAGATTGAGGTTCACACAATGCAAGTATGTAAGTCAAAAGTCAAACAAAGACAGGGTCAATCTACAATCAGATGTCCATAAACAAGTGGTGAAAGTGGTATAATAGTGCTTAGAGCTGCCACTAGGTAACAAGCAATGCGTAACCCTAGCTCACCTCTGGAGATGGCAGCACACTAGGGACTTTGCCATCTAATGTGGTCCTCAGCAGCATGTCACCAAGGATATCCTTTAAGTGCTGAGCCATGACTTTCTGTTGCTCTGCGCTGCACCGGTTTTCAAGAGACAAGATGACTGGATATTCTGAGGCCTGATTGAAAACATGTTATATTATTATTATATTATCTTGTTATATGTTATTATTATATTACCATGTACCATGTTTTCTGTTTTGTTTATTTTACAATTTGTTAAAGAGCAATTACCTTGAAGGCATACTTCGCCACTATGGCAATTACATCTTTAAAGAGAATCTTGGATGTGAAAGTGTGGCCGTGGTACACAACAGGCTCTCCACTGGAACCGTCCCAGCAGTCAATCTCCAAGCAGCGGCAACCCCGCTTTAGAGCCCTACAGAAAGGTTTATTAGCTTCTTCAGAAAAGCCAGACGACCTTTGACTGGATTTAATGCTACATTTAAGATATATAATCTAAAATGCATTGCTCATGATTTGAATAATATAGCCATTATTGGATAAACACATTCTCACAACAAGTTTTTATATTCTTCTTCACAGAGAAAATCTTGCGTGGTATACAATTGAGCCCACTCAAAGTGACAAAATCTGTATTGTTTACTGAATGTAGGCCTCCACACTGCTCCTCCCTTTCAGCTGATCCTCTAGAAGGTATGTGTTGTGTGAGGAGGAGACAAAATAACAGTTGAGAGGCTGGGTCATGTCCTGAAAGAGACGTTGGTCTTCTGAGTTGAAGATGGAACCATCAGCCGAGGTCAGATACATCAAGAATCCATCTACTGACATGGTGAGGTTGGCTTTGGCTGTATTGGAACACACAGAAAATACATGCACACTGAATTCAATAAATCGATAAAGCACTTCTACTTAGAAACTGTACTGGATGGCCATTAAACTCTTATAATAAGTTCATGGCATTAGCTACATAATAAAGTATAACGGTTCACTTGGTGAACACACCACAGCATACAGTGTGAACAGCATGAAATAGTTCTCTGCATTTAACCCATTCACCAAGTGAAGAAGCGGGCAGCCAGGAACACAGCACCCAAGGACAGGACCTTGCAATTCCCTAACCATTAGGACACCAGCTGCCACTACATGTTGAAAGAAATAGTCTAAATATTTTAAAGTACTCTATATGAACAAAGACTAGTAAGGACCACCTAGAATTAAGCTGAAATCTATGAAGAAATTAACTGAAATCTAACTGGTTTCTGGGTTTTTTATTATTTGCCTTTCAGGATAGGTTATTCTTTTTCAGAATCAGAGATCACATATTAAATCAACATTGCCTGTATCCGATGGCTCATATCGCTGGATCAGCTCAAGTGCATGCTCTTGACTTCTATCTCCCTCCAGCTGCTCCTCCCGGAGAAACTCTTCCAGATCACAGTGTGAAAGTGTTTGTCCATCACTGGAATACTCCTGGAACAGCTCCAACACATCTGTCCGTTGGGTAAGCATCTTGTAGAAGTGGACGAATTCCTCACCTCCCAGTAAGCCTGTTTGGCTCTTATCAGCCATCTGTGTCAAGAAAAGTAAAGTGGAAAAACACACAGATAAAATTGGATTTTTAGGGACTTTCAAGGTCAATTCACAGACAAATTGCACTGAGTAGTTAATGGAGAGGTATTGAGTATTCATTACTGCTTCACTGATCAGCGATGGAGCTTTTACAGCCTTCACTTCTTGTCGCCATGTAACAATATGTACCTACTGCTAAATATGGAACTAATGTGGAATTTCAACAAGTTTTAATCATGCAGTGGAATAGTGTTTTAAAAATTCTCATTGGTGAGTAAAATTATTAGTAGAAGCAATACAAATAACCAGTCCACTCCTCACCTTAAAAAGAGAGTTTGCATGGTCTTCATTCATGTCCATATTCAGGAGCTTCAGAAGCCTGCGAACCTCCTTAAAGCTTATCGTGCCATCTTTGTTTTTGTCTGCTTTCAAGAACAAGTCAGAGACCCACCTGAGCAAAGAGCTTGTTAAAGGACAACACTTTATTAGGACTACTTTATTACTATTAACATCAGTCTCAGATCTCTCTGAGACTTATTACTCAGTAACGTCTTTGAAGTGTGGACTCATATAAAGTCTCTAGAAAATGGAAAGGTAATGAAGCCTAAAAAGCCTAAGAGTGAGATGTAAAGTTTGGGTCTCTTGTCAAAATATGTGTTTTGTTATTTTTCTAAGTAAAAATAAGTACACTCCCTCTACAGAGATCATCCTTCTGCATGTTTAACACACACCTACTGTTTATTCACTGAAGAAACATAAAACATAAAATATTGCCTTATAGAACATTTTATATTTTAGTTTTTTTTAGACTTAGTAAATAAATATAAACTGTGCTCTAACGTTTGCACTAAAATGTTATTGTTTTATAGACATTTTATCTTGTCAAACTTCGGCATACACCTGTACATAAGAAGGATACTGGTCTAGTTTTTCACTCCCGTCCATGTTCTCCAGGTTCTCTATGAGGGTCCGCATGCCCTGGACCCAAGCCTGAGCCTCCTCAGCTGACTCGGCCACAAGGTCTAGGTTCCCACGGCGGCCACGAAAAACAAGTGTAAAGCAGCGTTCTGGTGGGAACTCATCTCCTGCACTCAGGAACACCTCAGACTCGTGACCCTCACGTACTGCCTCTACATCACCTACAGAGACTACAGATGCAAACCACAGAGTGAGAGAAAGAGAAAGAGAGAGAGAGAGAGAGAGACAAAACATAATATAGAGCAAATTCAGAAGTGTTAATAATATCTGATGGGCAACGATGTTGATGTTTCTGGCAAGCATAATGATTAAAATCAGTCGTCTGAGTATTGGCTGTGGCCTCAAAGCATTTTGCTTCTTCTATCTTTTTCTGATTATGCAAATGCAAGTTTTCAATCAGTACCCAGAGTTCCACATTAATCCACATAAATACTGACTAATCCAGCGGAAAGGGATGAACATGATGGATTTCAGTGTGCCTACTAACAATAGCCTCTCTTGCTGGAGAGGATTTGACACATTTTGGGAGAACCTACAGGTTGAGTAGGAATTCATAGCCCAGCTGGATTTATATGCGATGGTCTTGCAGTCATCCTGCAGTTTGTAGTGACGGTGTCCTCTCCAAATGCGAGACTTCGCTTTTCTCAAAACGGTTCCAGCCTTCATAATCTCAAGACTGGCATGAGGCTGGGCACCTGAAAGATCATCAAATAAGATCTGTCAACAAAGCAAGTTCAGTGCTCTCACATTGCTTGTATTGTTTGGTCAGTTATGTCAAAATGAAGGGCAGGTTTGGCAGGGGTGGGTTTAAAGCAGGTGAACTTACAACTTTTCTGGGGAGATTCCATTTCCCACACACGGCTTATCTGTGGACGTAAATGTTTATTAATCTCTTCTTTTTGTTTTAATCACCTTACACCTCAGACACATTGTTGACCTCATAATCAGAGCTCAAGTCACCAGTCACTCACTGTGAATGATAAAGCCTTTTTCTGAATGAAACACATGTCAATTAATTACTCCACTACGTAAGCCATTACTGAGATTGTGCCTTGTTAATTGAGACCCAGTTTATCTGATCCCCTCAGATCTAGTGCTTTTTGTTGTGGCACCATTCATAGGCATCATCTAGAGGCTGGGTGTGTACCAAATTTAAAGAGAATGCCCAGGAGGTGGTTTGTCCTGGGAGTATACGAGAAACCCCTGGAGTTAGGTTTTCTGTATCAGGTTTTCTGTACAAAGTTCGGACCAATAGCTTTTATCTTTTGTTACTGAAGAAGAGCAAAACTCAAATTGCACCCACATGTTTCATTATTTTGTATAGGGAAATTAAACCTAATCCCCCATCTTGTGTTAGACTGCTTTGTCATATTATACATTTACGGCATTTCACAGATGCTTTTATCCAAAGTGACTTCCCTAATTACACGTGACAGTCTCCCTGCAGCAACCTGGGGTTTACGGGTCTTGCTCAGGGACCCAGTGGTGGTATGATGACAGTAGGATTCAAACCCATGACCTCTTGGTTCAGAAGCAAGTATCCTACCCACAAGGCCACCACCACCACCACCATATAAACATTTGATCCGGGCCATCCTGCCAGTGTCATATCTGAATTTGTGAAGAATCAGAAATCTGTTAATACATAGGCACGTGCTGAAGTGCAGTCACGTATAAGCAGAGTCATGCGTCATAGCTATAAATGTCTCTGAAACAGGAGACAAATAAACTACACAGAGCCTGTGTTACGATCCAGTGTGGCCTCACTGCACTAAGAAAAACACTAGGAAAAAGGGTTACTTATGAAATGCCTATTCAGCAGATACTGCGATGTATCAAGGTATTCAAACATGCAGCATAGTGTGTAAGTAATAAAACTGCAGTTGTTTCATTCAGATTATTTAGCTTTATGGTTCACCGCCACAGAGCTAGAACATGTTGTGTTTTGTCTTAAGGATGCTAAGTGTGCTTCTTCAAATCTATTACATTTTAACCCTAAAATGCAGTCACACTTTTGTCATTTTTGTATGCATGTGCTGGTCAATATAGGAGATAAATAGCAAAGAGCAAAGTACAAATGCATGAAAAACCAAAACTTTACACTCCATCCCATCCCTTATTCAACATGAACCTACCTCTCCCAGGGGGAAATGTACCACAAATGTTTCTACCACGTTTACAGTTACTGACTTGGCAATTTCTTTTAAATGGAAGCAGAAGAGCAGCAGGCAGAAATAACACTCACCAGACTGGAAAGTGTCCTCTCAAACCAGACTTTGTGATGGAGGAAAGACAGCAGCTGCGCTGGTCCAGACCACAGGGAGTGTCTGTAGGGAGGCTGTGCCCTCTACTCTGACTGAGCACACTGAGAGAGAGAGGCAGGCTTGAGCTCAGTGCTGCTCTCCTCCCTCTGCACAGACTCCCTCCTCCCTCCTCCCTGCCCCTCTCACCCTTTCCTCGCCACTCCCACTTTCTCTTTTTCTGCTGTCATGCTGCCAGACATCCATTTGTTAACTCCACCACTTTCTTGTCATTGTGCATTAATGCCACTTTATTCACAGCCACAAAGCTACAACGTGTTGTGTTTTGTCTTAAGGATGTTACTTTGAATCAATTACGTTTTAGGCCTACAATTCAGAAGTGCATTGTCCTTTCTTTATGTCCTTGCCTAGAGTCATTGTAAATGCATTTCATGCACTTTATGACAGTATATTACAGTATATTATGACAGTATCCCCATGACGACATGATGACAGCAATGAAATGTAACAGACTGTGTTTAAAAGGTCCATTTCACTGAAAGCTGATTTTTTAAAAATAAAAGTTTGATGTAAGGCCCCAGGGTGGTGCAGAGAGTAGCCTCTTCCCTCACATCTCCAAGGGTAGGTTTTTGAATCTATCAAGGGTAGGTTTTTGAGTGGGGATTCTAAATTGATCATAGGTGTGAGCATGTGAGTGAATGTGTGCGCCCCGCCCAGGGTGAGATCCTGTTACTCGCCCATTGGCCCTTTGACACAGTATGGATGCACTGTTAAGGTTTTAAAACAGAATGTTCACTTCCCAGTCCATATTTGGAAACTAAAATTCAAAAACAGCCTGTTTCTGTTAATGCCACAGCCATCTATGGCCAGAAGTCCAAGAGAGCATAACTGGTTTTCCCCTTCCAAGTTAGTAGCATGAGTCTCTGTCTTCTCCCTTCACTCATTGTGATTCTAGGAAACTCTCCTCCAAGCATGTTGAGGAGTCCAGTGATGTTGCATTAGCAACATTTTGTAAAGATGCTGAGGAACATTACTTAACTCAGAAGAATCATGTGTAACCTTCATCCTCCCGGAGTTGGTGACATCAAGTGATTTGGGGAGTTCTAATTTGTGGGTAGTATTGGACACCGGCACTGGTGTGAAATTTGGGATGAAAACTGGTCCAGCTATGTCACAAAAGCCAACTCATTTGAATAGGCCTGTCTATGCTGTTGATCTGAGGTTATAAGGAACATTTCAATCTGGGCTGCATCTTGAGCGAGGCACAATATGGGGCAGTCAGAGGTTATTCACCTATATCACTCTTAAAGAGCCAGTAACCAAGAAAAAAGTGCTTAGTTCTAGTTAGCAGGTGTCATCAGTATATCTGGTGCTGGTATGCATGCAGATATTCACTAAAATCAAGCACAAGAAAGATAAAGAGAAGTTGGTCATGCAGAAAGGAATTGTGCCTGTTTTTAGTACATTAATACATACTGTAATGACATAAGAACACCTCTGTGGGAAAACATGCAATAAATATTTAGAGTATGGTTGTTTTACACATCTTCCTGTAAAACAGCCCCCCCTTTTTGTTATGATATTTTTTCATATTTTGTAAAATGCCAGCTTTACATTTTGTGAAACATTTGGATGAATGGACCAATAGATTTGGTCTTAGATTACAAAGTTACTTGGAATGTAAAATATAACCTAAAATAGCTGTTTATTACTTTGCCTAAGTTCCCTAAAATGACAGCGGAACTTTGTCTAATTTGGTGCATTTTTGCACTGGTGAAAAAGTATAGTTCCAGTACCAAGAGCATCATAGGTAATGGAGAATACTCCAGTACTAAATAGTAGTGATGCGCAGGTCGACCCGTGCGGCAGTTTTAGGGCAGACATTTTAAAATATCGTGGGTGTGGCGGGCGGGTCAAAAAGTTACAAAACGCATTTCATTATTGATCAAAACGATCACTGGTGTTTTTTTTTCCTCGGGTCGGGTTTTGGGTCATTATCCACGTGTATTTTTGCGGGTTGGGCGGGGCGGTTTGGATCTCCTGACTGGTCGGTTTGGGGCGGGTGTTAAAAAAGCCGACCCTTACTGTAAGATTCCACAATTTAACATTTAGCATAAGCTCTTGCTCTTATACCAGCAGCACTTTGTGCATGGCCAAGACATGTACTGCAGCTTTGATTTCATTAGGCTAATGCATGCATAGCATTGTAAGGCAAAGTGGTATCTGAATAGTCTATTAAAAGAAATGTCATTAAAATCCCTGTTGGTGTAATGGTCAGGTGTCCCAAGTTTTGTCCATATAGTGTATAATTTATGCCCATACTCACAAACACATATAGCCTACATAATACATATACATAACGATTTGATGATGAAAAATTGAAGATCGGCGAATTTTCCCTTTAGGTGTACAGAAGGACAGACTACTTGTTTGTGTCATCCCTAGCCACTGATGGATGTTTTAACGATTTGTGTTTCTGGACCGTGTGGGAGACAGACTACTGGCTTTATTTTTATTTAGGGTATTTTATATTTTTTTATCCTCTCGTGTATTCGCGGAGGACAGAACGTCTCTCAAAGCTCTCCTCCAAAGTAAGATCGCGAGTCTCGCGAGATCTGTCTGGTTCTCGTCTCCCAGTTCCTCCGGGTTGTCTGTTCCCGCCATCACCGCCGCATGCCGGCAGATCTCCCTCCCTCTCTCTCTGTCTCTCTCTCCCTCCTCCTCGGACAGACCCCCAGCACACACACACTGCGGGACACCCAGACGCCCCCGGAGCCGGAGTACGGTACGGAACCACAGCCTTCTTCTGGCCCAGCTCGGCGCGGTTAGTTTTAAAGAGGGCCGAGCAGGAGAGCCCGGGTCTCCGGCCCGAGCCGCGCTAGCCCCTTGCTAACCGAGACGGAGACTTCTGACTGGACACTGAGAGAGTCAGATACACTTCATCTCCTTTTTTTTGCTGGGTGCTTTACTAAAACTGGGCTTTCTTTACATTTTTCAAATTAATATGTATACATTTATTCAGCTGCTTCGTTTTTCCGAGGTCTTTATGGCCAGAAGAGACGATTTTTAAGTTAGTTTGGGAGTTAACGTGAACTGGAGAAGATTTGTAGCACAGCTTAGCAACACTTTAGTCCGTTTTCTGCAGGGTGCTTCACTAAAACCTGATTTTCTTTGCATTTTCTAAATTACTACCTACACATGTATCTAGTTCCTTTGTTGTTTCGAACTCTTTATGTCCAGGAGAGATGATTTTTAAATTAGTTTGGTAACGTTAGTTAACGTGAGCTGGGGGACGATTTGTAAGCACAGCTTAGCAACACTTCAGCTCGGTTTTCTGCAGGGTCTTTCACTAAAACCTGTTTTTCTTTGCATTTTCCAAATTCATATCTACACGTTTATCAATTTGCCACGTTTTCCCGAAGTCTTTCTGTCCAATAGAGATTATTTCAAAGTTAGTTTGACTATTAGCCTTCTAGCTAACCCCTGTTCGTTTCAATGAGAACTGATGGCTCCCCATTTCACCTAACACAAACAGTATCAACTAACGTTACAGATGGTTTGTTTGTTTATTTTCTCGGTTTATTTTAGGACGAGCTGAAAGCTGTTCCCTCTCAGTTGTAGTCTGATCCAGGCTGGACGAGTTAACTTTCTGATGTGGGACCTTTAGTGGGATGGTCAGGGGCGAGTGTGTTAAAACAGTCAGTAAAACAATCATTTAACACTAAACCTAAGCCATTTATTTGCACCCTTCCTTTTATGTGTAGGGAAAGGACTTTAGGGCTTTGCAAATATTAGAGGGAGTTTTAATACCGGTATTTATAGGCTTTTCCTGTGTTTACGTTCAGCTCTTCACCGTTTAGTTATTTTGTTTAAAATCATTTGAGGATTTTGCGTTTTTGGGTTGTGCCATCAAGTTGTTTGATATGACGTGCTTTAATTTAGTTAAGAGCACTCACGTGCTTTACTGGGTTTTAATAGTTTTAGATTTTCTAATCAAATATTGATTTAAAAAATCTTGATGTTTTTATATTGATTTCAAAAATCAATATAGATATTGATTTAAAAATTCTTTAGATGTTTTTTAATTTATATTGTTTAATATACGTTTTTTGTTGTAATGGCATTAAACTTAAACTACTACTCACATTACTACTCAATACTATACACATTATTTGGATCGTAATCCAGTCAAAATGTCAAGGTTTTTTTGCCTCATGTGTCGCACTTTGTGTTTTGTTTTTGAAAGGACAGAGCTGGACTGTGGTGTTTGTGACTGAAGCGCCTTTTTTCTCCTCCTCTCTTTCTCTCCATTGTTAGGGGCTTTGTGAGGGACCCTGGCCTCATCTGCTCGACCTCCACAGCATTCAAAGCCCCCAAATTTGTGCTCCTCATCCTGCCCGACGCTCTTATGGCTGTTGCAGTCCCCAAACTGACCAGCGGCTGCGCTGTCCGCATCCGCTTCACCAGCCTGGACGTGGGCACCAGCAGATGGAAAGAAGGCATATTTGAGATCCACGAGAGGGACAACAAATCCAATCTGGTGTTGAAGTTCAACAGTGGTGGTACGCCAAAAAAATTCCCGGTACGCGAATGTCACTTTTTAATGAGTTATTTTTTCCCAAACTTTTCCAAGTACTTGTTTTTCCCAGGACTGCCTGTGGCACCACTAAGGTGCACTCTGAGCAATGTAGCGTCCCCACACACTGCTCCCTGGGTGCTGTGTCATAAGCTGCTGACTGCTTCTCTTGGTGAATGGGTTAAATGCAGAAAAATAATTTCACGTTGTTCACACTGTGTGATGTGATGTGTGGTGTGTTCACACATGACTATAAGGGACACTTTACTTTTCTCAGGGAGCAGAGTGTGGGGACGGTATAAACTCAAGGATACCTCAGTGGCGCCATTGGCAGTCCTGGGATTTGAATCCACGGCCTTCCAATCACAGGGGCAGCTCCCTAACCACCAACTCACCAGTTGCCCCAAAATAAAAACCCAAAACAACGCTAAAAGGAACATTTTATAGGGGTCTTTGAAAGGATAGGCAGGGTTTGTTATTGCCCACAAAAATTTGACCCCTCATTAAAAAAAAACCCCAAAATGTTATACAGTTAAGAATTTTTCATGATTATTCATAAAATCAATTGTCAGCCCTGTTCTCAACAGACAACTAAGATATCAAGCAGCTGCTTTAGATGATGGTTGCTAGGATGAACACACTTTGCATGCACTGCAATTTAAACTAATTTGTTTGCTCTTGTCATTACAGTTGAACCACAACGTGAAAAATGTTGTTTTGGTTCCGGCGCACAGTCATAATCGCTTGTCGCTGACACTGAAGGACTCAAGCGTCGTCATCTTTGAGAAAATACCCGTAATGGTTGCTAAGAAATTGAAGGAGTACCTTGATGGAATAAAGCAGGGGAAACAAACTGGTATGTTTGAACTTTTAATACAATTACAAAATACAACTTTTAAGCGTCACAAATGGGATTAATAAATAATGAGCACAATCTTTTAGAAATGACATAGTTCCTTCAATTGCTCATTTTTCAGCTCTTAAGACAAACCAAGGAAGTGCTAGTTTTGGATTAGTACTTGGGAACCGAACAGCACAGAATGATTCAGGGTTATCTTCATCAGAAAAACAGGTATGACATTTTTATGGGCTATTTATTTATTTATTTATTTATTTTGAGCGATGAATGCTTAAACTGACTGGTGTTTTAACCTCCCTTCCTTGTCACTGGTTTACGCTTATAAGACAACACCAAGACGGTCGAGTTTGGACAGCAAAGAAGAAAGTATGCCACGCAAGCCACTGGGCAGTCCCAGTAGAGTCACGTCAACACCTGTGCGAGGTGGACTCTCAGAGAACAGGTCTGAAAATTTCATTTGTCTCAATCTTTGATGGTGTTCTCCAGACTGGTGTTTAGATGTTTTCTTCATGCCAAAATTTAAGGTACTGAAATTTAGATTGATTTATATATCTTATAAATAAATAAAACAAACACAAAAAAAATTAAGAATAAAAAAAACCCATTTATCTAGGCGCTACAATACATGTACAGGGTAATGCCTGGTAATGATTTGTTTGTTTGCTGAGCATATAATGTCTGTATGAGTATACTGTATAGCTTGACTGTTTTCACATTACAGGTAAAATATGTCAGCTTTGTTTGAGTTTACATCATGGTCGTATAACTTTCCAAACCTACAGATTAGTTCAATTACAACTTTGACAGCCTATAGAAAAGAGATGGTGTTAACTTCAGTTTGGGAATCTATTGTGATCGTGAAAAACATTGATTTTTAATGAATTTCTGACTTCTGATTTTGCTACCTTTAAGTTACCCTAACTGAAGATGTTTTGTCTAGTTAAACATGTTGTTTGAGCTGGTCCGATGTTTGTTTTCCCCAGGAGTGAAAAGAGGAAGAGGCTGATGAGCTCAGAGACTGACATGACTGAAGATTACCCCAAAGAGAATGACTCCTCCAGGTAGTCTAATTTCTAATTCTAGATACATCGGGGTGCGGGGGGGGTTTCAAACATGTTGAGGAAGAATGACTGGTGCCATTGACAACAGGGCTTTTTTCCTCCTGGTTCACATCTTTCATATCGGATCATCAGCATGATCCTGTGAAAAGTTTATTCTAAGACAAAATACCCATAAAACCGCACAGGGCGGCAGTGTGTACCCCATAGGCCTATATGCAGGCCATAGAAAGAGAATAGTGTTGCATGTGCGTAGACGGGAGACTGGTTTCCATTAAAACCGCGAGTGTGGAATGGGTAAATGCAAATTCAGTGAGAGATGGTTGGAGGATGAGAAGTACCGTGGCTGGTTGAAAGAACGTTTTATATTAGAGCTGTTGCTCCAATAAATACAGTTTGTGCCTTGTTGAAATCAACTAAATTCTTGGGTTTTTGCTGCCGTGATGGCCTTAATATTTCTTCTTAGTGGTATTGAAAAGGTCTTAAGTCATTGAATTTGCATATCAAAAATGTGCAGATACCCTGCAGTTCTGTAGTGTTACAATATTATTGAAGTATATTGTATGTCTTGCTTTTGGTGTTATGATGGGATTAGTTATTGTTCTCCTGAATGAATCATTCTCCAGAAAGATCCAAACCAAAAAAATTGAGAGATACTTTGTCAGTTTGTCAGTGGTGATACTGTGCAGAGTAGGCAAAACATCCAGACTTGAATATTCCTAGTACCATGCCCTTGTTGGCTTCATGTGCTGTGGTATCATTAGCTCTTATTCTAATAGACCATTCGGTTACTGCTCTAAATCTGCTATAGACGTTTTCAATCCTGTGCTATGAAATGTTTATGTATCACCATATTAAGTCATTTCTCTTATTTACTCTCCTGAGAAGTGGTTTAGAGGCTGCTGTTTTTCTTTTAGAAAAACTATTACATAGCTGCCTTTGGACCACATGTTACTAAATTGGGTTGCTTCTTATGCAGGAGTTGCCATTCTGTTCTCAGGGAATAATGTTTTGTTTGAGTGTCCTGCACTGCCCCCTAAGAAACCTTCAGTTTAGCCATGATTTGAGAATGAGAAACCGGCATGACGACTGTGGGATGAAACAATGTTATTATTATTAGTATTATTATTATTATTATTATTACAATTATTTACATTTTGATACAGCAAGTATTGTAGTTTGATTCTGCAATACATTGTGATTTAATCATTTTGATAATATGAGATTAAGGGAAAGAGCACACCACTCAGTTCATCTCATTTGTTTTTCCAGTTTCCACTGTGAGAAGTGTGTCTTGTGCCATCTTGTGGAATTCAGAAGCAATGTTATCAGAGAATACGAATATCAAAATATGTGAAATAAATGTTTAATTATCGTTATTACTGCAGCTGTATCAATATTCAAATCCATTTCTAAAAAATGTTGGGGGAAAAGGAAAACCTTAGTGGATAATCCCACAACTAATAATTCTTACAGTTCAGCAAAGGTAAAGGTACAATTTTTAAAAATAAATTTTAGTACATTTTTTGCACACGCTCCATTTAAATAAATAAAATTTAAAAAAATGAAAAAGTAAAGATACAATTCATATTTATTTTCCATGCTAAACATTTCACAGAAAATCAAACCTTAAAAATGGAGACCCATTACACACTTTTCATGCATGTATTGTCTTGAAGTTTGTATCCACTGCTGGGAAACAATTTAAGGTAATGAGGCTTTTTCTTTTCAGCAACAATAAAGCCATTTCAGACCCATCCAGAAAGTTTCTGCTCAGTTGCAAAGAGAAGTTGAAACAATCAGAAGAGAACAGGACTTCAGGTGGGTGCTTGCTTTAAGCGTTTAGGGTGAATTCTGGATTTGCTAGTCTTTTTGTTTTGTTTTTTGTTTATGTATTCGGTTTTGTCTCTGACAGCTCCCCTTGCATCAGCACCCCTCCAACCGTCATCCTTCTATAGCAGCAGGACGGGAGCTAAAGATTACTCTCAAACACATTTGTTCTTGGACAGGTACACATCTTATGACAAATGTTTCCTAATGAATGTGGAGGTTCACAGTTGAGGTGATGTTGCATTTCGTATTGTCAGTTAGTAGTGGGCAGTATTCCAGTTAATCCAGTTTACTATTTAAATTTTGTCCTATGCTATGCATTTTCTAATTAACGTCCTAATGGCACGCTGCAAATAAGCACAGAACTTTCTTGAGACTGCTATGTTAAGACATTTCACAAACAGCACAGATGCATGCTGCTGACATGCCCACTCGGACACTGCCACTGCAGGAAAGCTACACATTAGAGCCAAAGTGTTCAATAAGCAGGGTCTGTGAAACATAGAAGGCTCAGAAACATACCCAGATCTCACTGGAATTGTATTTTCATACTTTGGTTTGCCATTAATGTTTTTGCTTGAAGTATAATCTTCATCCTTGGTTTGGATTTTAAGGATAATATTGGAATAGTTTTTTTGGGGTAAAACTATGCTTTAATAACTCAAATATTTTTCTAGTTAATATTTATAAACAACTTTTGTTCTTAAAATAAAGCAGAAATAGAAATTTAAATGTACTTATTAATTATGATTTTTTTTAAATATTTGAGACTTCAGTTGTCAAATATGGTTATTTGTTATTTTCACTACAGAAGTAGGCTTACAGCTTGCCTATAGGTTTCTAAAGGTGTAGAAAAAAATTCGAAGTACAATACCATGTTTGTGTGAATATATACAGGATATACATATATACTGAAACCGTCAAATTTGAATTATGCCATGATACAAACTTTTGCTTATAGGTCTCTTCTATGGTCTTTTATGCCATGATACAAACTTTTGCTTATAGGTCTCTTCTATGGTCTTTTATAACTAGTTGGAATACACTGATTCACGGTCTTTAAAAATAAATTGACTTTTACCATTAAAGGCCCACCAGCACAAGCCAGTCCCCTTCCGCCAAACGAAGCCTGGTGCTGCCAAACCACTCTACTCCCTTCAAGAAAGTCCGCCCATCTCTTGAATATGGAGGCTGGAATAAACAGAGACCTTCCACCCTTACTCAAGCTCAGCCTCCACTGCAAGGGTAAGAGTTTTACAGCTCCCTCACCTTACATGTTGTTTCTAAAGATTTAAGTGCAGTTTAATGATGCATGAGTATCTTTGCTTTAATTAGATTCTCCAACTTGGGAAATACGTGCTACATGAATGCCATTCTGCAGTCACTTTTTAGCCTGCCCTCTTTTTCAAATGATCTCTTGAAACAAGGCATCCCATGGAAGAGGGTCCCCATCAATGCCCTATTGCGGTACTGTTGCAACATAATCTTGTTTTATAAAAGCTTTGGAGATACCATGCTGGTTTTCACTTGTTTAAATTTGATAATATAATCTTTTTCCCTCCATTAGGCGCTTTGCTCATCTGCTTGCCAAAAAAGACATCTCATCTCCAGAAGTAAAGAAAGATTTGCTGAGGAGGGTGAAGAATGCCATTTCTTCTACAGCAGAGCGCTTCTCTGGGTACATGCAAAATGTAAGGAATGTCTGTTACATTCATGAACTGTTCACAATACAAGGTTCAACATGAAGATTTATTATACTGAATTGACTACTTTCTATAAACTGCAGTGCAGAGATAATGCAATCAGATTGTGCTTGCATGAATCATCTCCCGTGTGTATGGCTCAGTCCACAGAAGTAAGGGCGATCATTTGCTTTGTCTGAGTTTTCGGCTTCTCCAACACTTTGAATGATACTTTATGCAACATGTAGTAACCAGCAATCATTGTGGCTGGCTTTATTTAACTCTCACTGCACTACTGGATTCTGTTATCCATAGTGAGGGTGTGTTTGGATATGGATGTGTAATAAAGGCATTAGGTTTGTTCACCTTGATGCTTTTCTGTGTAAACAGATCTGTACCTGACTTGGTATAGTGCCTGCCAGTCAAATTTGTTTTGTTCGCATCAGTGCCATTTGCATCATGATGACTTATGCTGGTATAAGAGTGCGGTGACTAGACTATTCAGAGTCAGCTCTGGTTGAACATCATCTTGTCAGCAGGGCAACTGGTTTCAGCGCTGCTGTCCAGCTTTTACTTTCCCTGGGTAATTGGGCAAATGTTAATGTTGGTCCCTGCAGTGCCTTACTTTAAAACTCGCTCTTGATTTTTCGTGGTAGTGAAATATCATTGTTTTAAGTTGGTAACATTGTTTTAAGTTGCATTTAGGAACAGTGGGCGAGCATGTGACTTGAAATAACTCAGTGTGTTAATACTTTGCTCCCAGGATGCTCATGAGTTCCTAAGCCAGTGTCTGGATCAACTAAAGGAAGATGTGGAGAAGGTAAACAAGAGCTGTAAGAGTGAGTCCATGGCCTGGGAAGAGCCTCAAGGGACGCGACTAACAGACGAGCCAGACACCTCACGCATATACACTTGTCCTGTAACCGTCAACATGGAGTTTGAAGTGCAGCACACAATCACATGCAAAAGGTAGGATGTTAGATAATTCATTTTTGTATTGATTGTCTAATGCCGTTTGTGGCCTATTTACTCTGACCCCATTTACCTCTGGTCGCTGTAAGTGTCTGGAGTATCAGGATTATATTTGGTAAGGCCATGTCACATAATGTAGGATCCAGGATGCATTTAAAACCTATAGCTTAAACTGCTTCAGGAGGTGGTCTCAGATTCATTTGAGTCAAAAGCAATAGCAGTTAAATGCGTTGTCTCTGAGGTAAATTCGACAACCAAAACCCCTACAACTAGTTGTTGGCCCCCTTAAAGAAGGATAGTGTTGCATACTCTGGCAGCTGTATGAACCCAACTCACACTTATTACATCAGCTGAAGACAAGAGTTCTTAAATTTCATACAGAACTTTGCCAGGTGGTCGTTCTAACATACAAGGACTAATGGTGGGACGAAATCGCGATATATCGCGATATTTCAACTAATGAGGTCCTTCAGAGGTCCTGCAGGGGGGCGCTCCTCGTGAGAATGAAAGTAAAGCGGGCAGAAAAATCACCAGACGAAGAAGAAACACGAGAGCAGCAGGGGCACTGTTAAGGCATTTAAAGGTCCCATTACCTGAAAATTTCACTTTGTGAGATTTTCTAACACTAATACAAGTTCCCCTAGCCTAGTTGACCTAGTTTACTCTTAGAATGTGGCTGTAACATTAGCTCTGCAGCTAACAACCCAGTTAGCAGGTTACTGTCGCAAATGTAAAGGTAGATAGCATCAGGTATGTGTGTGAATGGTGTGTGAATACACACATTAACTCGAGTG
>JBBPCY010000002.1:22221150-22231279 GCA_037974405.1 Brachyalestes nurse | reverse complement strand
TGTTGGGAGAAGGATGCTGAGGAGAGACTGAGTGTGTTGGGAGGAGGATGTTGAGGAGAGACTGAGTGTGTTGGGAGAAGGATGATGAGGAGAGACTAGTGTGTTGGGAGGAGGATGTTGAGGACAGACTGAGTGTGTTGGGAGAAGGATGTGAGGAGAGACTGAGTGTGTTGGGAGAAGGATGTTGAGGAGAGACCCTGAGTGTGTTGGTAGAAGGATGCTGAGGAGAGACTGAAAGTAGAAGAAGAAAATTTCATTCTAAAGGGCCTAGAATTTCTATATGAATATTTAAAGTGCCTGCTTAAGGGTTAGCCAAATATCCAGTTAACCCAGAGGGACATTGCTCAGAGGGTAGTTTCCAAATCACCACAATTTACTTATAAACTTGGCACACCATTCTGGTTCATAGGTTTTCTGTAAACATAATGAAATAAATTACTTAATTACTAACCTCTGCTTCACCTGAACCATCATCCACCATTTTCTGCTGAGCTGCTATGTCAGGCCTGGCATGCATTGAAGTGGCATCAAACTTTACCTGCTCAACCTTGGCTACAGAAAAAAAAGCACAGAAACAGAATTGCTTATATAAGTGGGTTCGTAGAAAGCTTACTGTTTTTTATACAGATAAAATGGTTTTAGTTTTCTATTGGATACTGCTACCCTACTCACCTATTTTGCCTGGGCTGTGTGTAGTGCCCAGTCCAACTGTCTGGCCCTTCACTGTCCATTTCTGGAAAAGTTGCTTGAAGACTGCGGACTCAGAGCCATCATTCACTGTTTCCACATAGGTGGATGGAGGATAGCCTTTAGCCTTTTTGTACGCCTAAAGACAAAGAAGATGAAATTAGCAAAATGTTTCTTTGCTTGTGCATGTTGCAATTATATGATAAGTGCAAAATAACTTTTATTTGCATTTATAGAACTTGGTTTATGGTTTCAGTAATGTGCAAGGTATATATTACAACAGTATCCCTTATGAGAGCATAAAGAAAAAAGTTTGTTTCTCTCTCACCTCGGCCATGTTCAGTGATTCTGTTCTTTCTGCCTTTGAGGCCTTCCTTCCCTTCCAAATAAAGATCCGGATTCCACCTTGGTCCAGCAAAAAGCAGTCCTATCACAGGGGTATAGACATGTCTTTGATGTAACGTGGCGTTTATTCAAAGATCTGTTCAGTGAATTTGGTAACACTTTACTTGCATGGTCCACTGTAGATGTGTTTGAATGTGCTCAGCCTGTCTTCATCTAACTTTAAACTAATGTGAACAAATTTATAGTCAGTTAATCAGTTAAGTTTCACATTATAGTTTGCAAACAAATTCAAGTATCTGTACTACAGAGGGCCATAAAAATAAAATGTGATCTTATTTTTTGTTGTAGAATGCTTCTCACAAAAAAACACTTTCATGAAGCAGCTTTACATGAAGAAGTTTGCAGCTGACAACCAGTTTTTAAATCTGATTGTCAGCTGCATGTTTTGGTCGATCCTGTGATCCTGTGATTTAAGTGCTGCACAATAGTTTGTGCTGTTACTGCTGGACATAAGATGTGAGCATATAGTTTTGCTTCTCTTTCTCGGTCTTCCTTCTTAATTTAGCATTGGTTTACACATCAGACCACAGAGTTAAAGTTTGACTTTCAGTACCATAGAACTGACGCAAAGGAGAAGTTTATGTTCAATTTCGTTCCTGCCAGCCAATAGTTATCTTGAAAAATGATCTTTCTGTTGTAGTTTTACAATGACCTTGTTATTGATTACTGTAGGCCGCTTATCATGCTTCAAATTATTTTATGAGCCTAAGTATTTTATCATAGGCAAGGTCAATCCAGCAGTGGATAAGTGGAAAATTCCTTTGCTCCTTTGCATGGATGTAAGGTTTGATATTTGTCCATTGTATTGCATTAGCGCCTTTTTTATCAGCACAGCCTTTGCATAGAGATGTTCCCCTTCTGAAAGCTGTAAACTATATATAAACTCATACATAGGCTGTTACAATCACAAACCCACATTTCAGGATATCTGAATGGTGCAACTGGGTGGAGGTTGTGTCTTCCTGCTGGACTCCTGAGTTCAAGAGAGCAGTACTGACCTGCAACTCTCTGGGTGGCAAGGCTGGCTTAGTATCTTTTGTCTGTTTATCAGGACTAGTGCTGGTCAACTGCAGGCATCTGCCAGCTCACCTACACAGAACTCGACAGTCAATGTCCTCCTTTTGCACTATCAACTAAATGTCAGTTGCATCAATTTTTACTGCTAGAATGTTAAGCTTGAAGCTCTTCAGAGATGTAGGGTAGATGGATGCTATTGTTAAATTGCCATGATAAAGACTATATATTGTGGTGCAAGTTAGTTTTAGTTTCCTCTTTTTAGACTTTATCTAGTCAGCTGCTGTTCCACTAACAAGCCGTGGTTTTTTCTACACTGTGCTCCACATCTTTTGGAGGTGTGGCACCACTCCTGCCTCCAAGCTCATTTAGTCTCCATGCAATGAGACTGGACACATACAAAACATACTGAAAAATGTTTCATATGTCTCAGAGTGGAGATGGGAAATATGATATTTGTTTTTATTGTGATAAATTACCTCTCAGAATGACCATATCTCAGTCTGAGCATATGGTGGATTTTACATGGTATTTTTAGAACAGTCACCATGACATGCTTCACTATAAAGAGACCATCATTATTGCTGACTTTTTGTGCATTTAAACTGTTGGATAAAAATAATAGTATCAATTTTCACTGTAAATAAATACATAAATGTAGCACTACTGTCCTTTCTAACTTATCAGATGTCAGATGTGCTTTTCAGAATAAGTGGTTTCTTACCTCTTGTTTGAGCAGATCTTGTGTTAGAGGCTTCACTGCCACTTCCTGGACCACAAGGCTGCCAGAGGCATCTGAAATACTGTACAGAACATGTGGATTGAGTGCTGGATCTGGATACCTATAGACCTATAGGCATAACTATATAATAAAGGCCTAACTATTAATGAGCCCTTAATTAACGAGCTGTTAGTCAAGCAAATGTAACACAAGAAAATGTGTATTAATGTGCAAATTCAAAGTGACCTTACTGAAAAAGTTTTATGCTGGACTTCAGCTTCTCATCAACCACCTCATCAGGAATAGGCTCTTTAATTTCCTTCCTTACTCCCAAGACGTGATACATTATTTTCATGGCCTCTTCAGAAGATTGCTCATCGTCTCCTTCCACCACAGCAACCTGGGCTCGACCTCCTCTCTCTCTGTCACGGACATCCTTTGCCAAATTCATACCCTATAAGAACAGCAGCCGTCAGTACTGAACTAACTTCATATCACATAGTCTTAAGGACTAGGCTTGTTTTACTTTGACGTAAAAAAGAATATTCTTGACATACGTGTACCTGTGCAAGTTTCCAAAAGACTGAATTTTTACCTTTAGTCTCTCCATGCGGTTGCTCTGAGGACCATTCCACTGAATTAGAAGTTTTCCCAGGTCTAATAGGAACACGTCGCCTTTGTTGAAGCTGCTCCAATTCATATCCACCTGAGCACAGAGCCAAACCAGTTTGAACAGAGTATATATTTACTTTATACCTGGTAAACTAATTCTTTTAAATCATCAGATTTATCAGATGTATGTAAAAGTTTTAATATCTCCACTTAAATTTCGTTTTGATGATTTTCTGTGTGAAAATACATTACTATATATAGAACAAACTTATGTGGCATGACATTTCAATTTGTAGCTCTTGATTTGCACATAAACATGCTGCAATGTGTTTATGCAGCATTTATATGTCCGTGCATTAACTGTTCTCTGTAGATTTTCTTAGATAGTGAATCAATGCATTTTGTTCAGGGGTACCCAAACGTTTGCATATGTCTATATTTACCCTTAGAACGCCTCTTTTCATATCGTTTTTTAAATGAATGGAGTTTAGTCACTATGCAGCTGCAGTATTCTCCTCTGCCTTCTTTTAAACACTTGTACTTCTATTGGACTTTCAGTTTTACTATGTATTCTTTTATTTCTTCCATTATTTTATTATAATGTAAAAGACAACAGCATTATACAAAAAACAAAACAAAAAAAAAAAGATCATTGTTATTATTACTATCATTATCATTATCACTGTTATTATTACATAATGAGGGGCAATTTATTATCAAGTTTTTGACTAAAAGATAACCTGAAAAAGGTATGACAGTCTGCTGTACCCACTCTTGGTGAGAACATTATACTCTTGACTTCCTTTGAGTTTTTCTCACCTCTCCTGCAACCACATGCTTCTTGCCCTTGACGTGCAGCAGTCTCTGGACATTGTATGTGTTGGTCTCCACTTGTTTCATCCCCGAAGCTACACCACCTTTCTTGTAACTGTGATGAAAACATCAGTGTTTTGTCACATGGTTATATGGTCTTCAGACAATTAAGCTTGCCCTTTGCATACGCCTTGTGGTGTGAATGCAAAAGTCACAGCAGTGATATTTTAACTTCATCTTGACTAAGTGAAATATGGTGAGAGGTTAAAATGTCAAGTACTCCATGACAAGCAAAGCCTCTTACTAGAGCTGATATTCTTGAGTTAAAAGTCTTTGAACAGATTATTCTGCCACAGACACACTGTCTGTCCAAGGGTTCTTCACACCCAGGTTACAGGTATAGCAACTTGTATAATCTTCATAGAAGAGCACCACTAATAGAATGGGATGTAAAAGTGTTAGAAGTAACCACCAGGCTGCAGTTAGAGCAACCACCAGGCCGCAGTTAGAGCAACCACCAGGCTGCAGACCACTATCAGCCCGTTAGTCATTTAGTTCCATCTACACTTTTGCAGAACAGAAATGATTGTTACTGCCGCCAAGGAGAAACAAAATCGTTAAAAATACTTTCTGGGGCAGCTGGGTGACCTAGTGGTTTTTACCCCTATAATCAGAAGGTTGTGGGATTGAATCCCGGCTGCTAGTCTCATCACTGAGGTACCCTTGAGCACTGTCCTCATTGGTGGCAGCCTGCTGCTTCACTTGGTGAATGGGTTAAATGCAGAGAAAGAATTTTATGCTGTGTGCTGTGCTGTGTTACTATAAGGGTTCACTTTACTTACGACAGGCGTCTACAAACCTTTGGACATATCTAGTGCATCTTTTTACCCAGGAGGGTACCTATAAATAAAAAAAACTGATTAAAAGTAAAGATTTTACATGATGCCATTTTTGAAGTATCCTTGGAAGGTGGGACTCTCGTAGCCCTGGGTTTCCCGATGCTGCACTGCCACGCCCCCTAGGTGATCGTCCATCATGGTGGTATATATGGCAGCAGCCCCCTGCTCATCCACGGATGTCGACTTGCCCAGCCAGTAATGTATGTCATAGGTGAAGGAGCTGCTCGTCTTTGTCGTCTGACAGAACAGGGAAGCATATTCGGAGTGTAATTTTTATTGTGGATTTAGTATTAGCTGTTAAAGGCACCACATGACTGATATATTGCAGAAAATACTTACATGAAGTATTACATAGCTGTCTCCCTCATAAAACTGTCCATACGTTTTAGGTGGGCAGGGCACCAGTTCCATATTCTGAGAAGTGATAAAACAGAGGTCTGATATAAGTGGAGTGATAAGAGTTACAGTGAGAGAAAAAAGTTACATTATCTTAATGTTATGAGTATGACTTTAGTTCAAATGTGAGGACATCTCTGCGCACTCTCAACCCTCACCTCCACTCTCCATATCTGCAGTCCTGGTGTGGTTTTATTGAGGACTTTTGGGACTTCGGTCTTTACTTCAACTTGTGGCATGATGCCAGCTTCAGAATCTGCGACCTACCTTGAAGTATCAAAGATAAAAAGAAAGATATTGTAATGAATACACTAGAGAAGACTTTTCCACTGCTTAATTCTAAACAAACAAAGCTTTTTACTTGTAAATCTCCACTAACATTGCAATTTTGCCCAGCTAAATCCAGGTTTTCATGACAAAAATACTTCTAAATCCAATTTAAAGCTCTCTTAAACACATTAATTCACAGATATTCCTTTGTCTTTTATAGTTTTTATTTTTGTTTTCAGATTAAAGTCCTACTTTCTGCTGTTACTCATGAGTGAGTGACCCTCTTCCTGTGAGGCTTTCTATCAGTCTAAAGTTCTCTTGGTTATCTAGGGTAAAAGCAGGGTGCAGTTTATAAGAGGCCTTTCCTGCTTAAAGAAGGTAAGAGTTCAGCGTGCACTTCCTCTCCTTCAGCAACTAATGAGCCTTTATTTAACATGGCGGTTGTTAACTCTTTAAAATAAAGGCGCCAGCTCTTTTTTAGCAGGCGTGAATATAGAAATCAAAATAGAAAAACGAAATAACATTTTTGTGAGAAATATGTGAGTGTGAAAAACCTGTTAAAAGAGCCTCCACATGATAGAGAGATTTTAAATTAGTAAAAAAACCTCTACATTATGTGATCTTAAAAATGTTCTTCACACTCCGACATCCAATTTAACCAAAAACATTTGGGCACCTTTGTAGTGCATCAGGAAAAAAAACCTTGAATCTTATTACAAGACTTAAAACACAACAGCACTAATTCTTGACTTGTTCTTATTAATACCAAACGTTCATTGTTTTTAGCAGTTAATGCTGTGGCGGCTTTTGAGATGTGAAATGCTCAGGCCTCTAGCACTTTGTATCATCAGTACATACTTTTTTATTCTATTCTGTCAGTGCTGAATCATGCATGTCCATCGATTCAGATTGGTGCTTATGGATATGTTAAAGTATTTGGTCAGAAAAGTTTCTAAATTACATTCTAACTGTATCTGAGTCACAGTGACATATTGAAAAACAAGGATGTTGAGCCACATGGCTCTCGGTGGAAATGTTCTCGTAACTTCATCATTTCTTCCGTATGCTGTTCACTTTCTGTAAATGTGACTTCAGCTGTTTGCGAAACATTGCAATGGCTCAAAAGGCCAAATGAATAATTTTGTCACAGGCAAAATCATTTAAAGTATTAATATGAAATGCAGTGCTCATGAATACATTAAATATACCCCCTCAAGGTCATATTTGTTCGCTGGAGGAAGTTGCAGTTTGTAAATGTTCCACAGGAAGTATGGTCTATGATAAGCATAGAGCTGTAAAGCTTCACCACACTGTTTGTTTAGTGCATCTCTTGTGCTCCCACACCACCCAGCTGTTTCAATATGCTGTGGCCTGTGTTTGGCGAGAGTTAAATTAATCAAGCCTATACCATAGCTTCTCGCCTCTGCTCAGAGACATCTATTCCTGCCCAGCCCTAAACCTCAAAATCACATGACCAACAGCCACTTGATTTGCTATTGTTACCAACCATGCTTGTGGCGTTTTCTGTCCATCAACTGAACAGTAGAGTCAAACCAGTTTGTAATTCTTGCGTGGATCTGAGTCAGTCTGCCTACCCTTGCATAGTAACTGTCACCTGCCTCAGAGCTTCATAGTAACACATATCTGAACTTTTCGATGGTGTCGTATGTTGAAACCTGTCTATTTCATGGCATGATTCAGTCTGAATAACAAAATCTGACGAAAGTCTTGACCAGGGTGTGGCTATTTTAGAGAGGAACTGCTCCCTGCAGCAATACGGAACAGTAATCGAAACTGACTTGTACTATTTTTTACATTTTCATCTTAATTTTTGTCATTGCAACGGTTCACTGAAGAGCAAGTTGCTGACACAAATTAGTTTAATTTCTTAACAACAGTGGTAATAGGAGCCAGTGGTCATATATGACACAAATGTAAGCATCTGATTTACTATCCATGGCCAGAGAATCTATCCATGCCTTCTGAGGATGTGATAAATTTGAGGGTAAGCTGTGTTAATCTTAATTTTCCTTACAACACCCTGCATGTACAGCTCTGCCATAGATGGAAAAAAATTAAATAATACTAACTAAACTATATAATAATCTTATAAAACAATGTCTCAAACATCAAGTGTGGCCCATTTCGCATCAACTCACTTGTTTACATCTTAATGTTTTATTTATGCAGAAAAATCTATGGACAACACTGGATGCTGGAGCTATTTTCACGAATCATCTTTTTGTACCATGCAAGAGTGGAGAAATAATGTTGAGCATTTGACACACTGACTGAAGTATCTAAGAGCTTCAGTGAGGTGATAAGACAGATTCCTCATTGGACTGTTGAGCTTAGGCCTGGATTGGATGACTTGCTCTAAAAAGGGAGGGGCATAGCAGTCTGTTCAGCCAAAGGAAGTTCTTGACTCCCCCATGACAGCCTCTGTATTAACAATAAAAATGAACAAACCTTTTAATCTCTGCCTGCTGTGCTAGAGCGTACACCACCCTAATTGAATAATCTCAAAACATATTTTAGAACATAATTTCTTTGTTGATTCACCTGTATCATCACCCCCAGCAAACAAATTTGTCCGTTTCACTTCATGGTATTGAATGGTGTTTGCATAGCTGTGTGTGCTTGGGTGAGCGTTAGAGCAAGAAGTGCATGTGTTGGACTATTATGTAAGGTGCTTTGATAGAGCCTCGTGAGGGGTAAATGCTAGCTTTGCTGCCTACATGTTGTTTAATTTTATTGTCTCTTCCACAGGGCTCCACCTTATCTTTTTCCAGACCAGTCTTTCGAGAACAATCCCTGAAGCTACAAATTTCAGCCTCAAATCCAAACCGCGGCTGTCCTTGTATAGTACAGCTCATTATATTGTGGCAATGTATAAACTGGCTTACAATGGAGAACAAAATCAAAGACAAAGCGGCAAATATCAGACCTTGGAAGAAGAGTCATAGTATCTGTCTTTTAAAACTTATACAAAATAGCTACATCCTTAGTGAATGGAATTCAGTTAATGCTGTTGGTGACAGTATTTTCCTGTACACTTGATAACCAAATTAAGGAAAATAAAGCATGTTTATAACCGCTACCAACCCACAGCAAAATGGTGCACCATCTCAGCCAGATCAGAACCTATTAAATTATCAGTAACTATTATTATAATATCAATTATTACTGAAAATGCCCATTACGCTTCTGATGTGATTATGAATAGACCAGCAGAAATGATATTAAAGGACAAAAACTTACATTAAGAGTTAAGAATGTTTTCTTACTCCTGTGGAGTCACCATTTTTCTAGACGGAGATTTTGTTACTAGAGCTCGAAGTGACCGTTAGTTCATGCTTGTGGTGACAGTTTTGAGCAAGTGCCATCATGACATTTTTTCGCAACCATTTACAGCATGTTCTCTCGCAGAGAACATAACCCAGCTCTATATAGTCTGCATGCTTGAGCATGCGTATGCCACAAACTCATGGTATATTTGTATCACAAATGTATCAACCTCTTATACTCTATGGACCGCCCAGTAGGCCCAGACTTCTAGTCCACTCTGGTAACTACAGACATTACCCATTAGTTTCATAGTAACTGAATGGTCCATAGTAGTTCCTGGATAACAGATTAATAACTGAACAATTTATATAAGTTAACGGTAATATAATGTAAGGTTTATTAGTGATAACGGCTGTTATTAACACTGCGCGTTCTGATGTAGAATATTTTAAAGAGCGCTGCAGGAAGACACTTACCTAACTAGAGAGGAGCTGCACGGAGAGGTGATACGGGATCGAACAGATGGCGCCGGAGTGTCCGTAACGCTCACTCCCTGCTTTACAGCCCCTGCACTTTGCCTCTCGCTCTGGTTGTCTTTCTCCAACCATTCAGGGCCATGCAGGCCTTTTATGGCAAGTGTAGGGGACGTGCATACAGGTGTGTGTGGCATTATCAGCCTGACAGGTATTAACTATCAGTCTCACAACCTCTCCTTTTCATCTCCTTTAGCAAAAGCACCACCCAGATACAATCACCCTCATCTTATGTACTGTGTACAGACAATGCTAAAATGACTGAAAAAAGCATTTATTCAGTGGGAAAAGCCCCACATTAAGAAATAATTCTTTTACATCAAATCATGTGTGCCACAATTATCATGTGTGCCCTAATGTTAATACTTTGTACAACCTTTTGCCAACAAAACAGCACCTAATCTTCTCCCATAATGAACCATTTCTGTGTAGATCTGGCCACATGTTTAGGGTCATTATCTTGCTGAAAGACCCAGTGACGACCCATCTTC
>JBBPCY010000002.1:22210245-22221050 GCA_037974405.1 Brachyalestes nurse | reverse complement strand
ATGAGGGACTGATTAGTGATCACCTGAATCACATCTTATTTAATGAGGAAAAATATAAAAACACTGCTGTAATCAACTCTCTCCTCTTGCAATGTGACCAGTTGGATGGTAAACCACTAGTAGAAGATCGTCAAAGGTAATTATTGCCTTTTTTTCAAGAGTGAACAAGAGATTTGTTTTCTTTGAATGATTCAGTATACTCTGTAATTATACTGTGAATTCTGTAAACACTGGATCATTTATCTTATTTTAATGTATAGTCATTTTTTTTTAAATTATGCTTTAAAGAACAATATATATTTTTTGGAAATTAGGAGAAATATTGTCAGCAGTTCTTAAACTAAGGTAAAGCTAGTACTTGCACCGATAAAAGATAGAACATTTTTACAGTGGTCTCTTATTTTTTTCCAGAGCTGCATACACACACATACATACATTTTTATCATGAGTAAGCATTATGGATTATTCAGTTACTACTATAAAATTAATATCTAAGAAGTTTAGAAGTTTAGGGCGATAATGGTGTCATTCTCCAGGCATGGACTAGTCGTAGACCTGAAACTAAACAGGTTGAAATGGCATTTAGCAATTATGTAGCCCACTGCTTGAGCCAGCTCCCTGCTTGAATCTGATAGCCCAAATGTTGTTAGCTTTAAAAAGAACGCCTTGCTTTCCACTGCCTATGATAAATCAGTTGGCTCTACTTTCATCCTTGTAATACTTCCACAAAACCTGTCTACTACCTCTTTTATCTTTGCAATACTTGTGTAAAACGTCTACTTTAATAGAGTTAACTTAAGGAATAATGGGCCTAATAATGACTACAAACTCCCAGTGATCCTTTCTGTGAAGGAAAGAAACTGATTAATTAACTGATTCATTCTTCTTTCTCTGGTTTATGGTAGGGACGTGGGGTTGGACTAGTTTGACTAGTTTGTCCGGCACATCCTACAGATGATTGGTCGGATTGAGATCCAGGGACTTCATGTTCCTCAAACAGTTCTTGAACGATTTAGCAGAGTGACAGGACACACTGCAGAATGTTGCTGAAAGAAGCCACTGCCATTGGAGAATACTGTTATCATGAAGAGGTGTTCTTGGTATACAATGTTTAGGTAGGTGATATGTGTCAAAGTATCCACATCAATGCCAGGACTCAAGATTTTCCAGCAGAACATTGCCCAGAGCATCATACTGCCTCTGATGGCTTGCTTAGTGTAATGTGGTGTAATGTGATGTGAAAGAAAAAAAGATTCATCAGACCAGATCACCTTAACTCATTGTGCCGTGGCCCCCTTCTGATGCTCACATGTGCTTTGTAGATATACTGTGTTCTAACACCCTTCTATTATAGTCAGTATTACATTTTTACAATAGCTTGGCTCCCCAGGCGCATCAGAGACTTGGGCACTCATGACCCTGTTGTTGGTTCACCAGTTACCTTTTTTGGACCACTTTTGGTAGGTAGTAACCACCGCAGACTAGGAATAAGATTCTTGCACTTGCCCATTTTTCCTGTTTACAGCTTCAAAACCTGGCTGTTCACTTTGTGCCTAATATGTCTAACTCATTGACAGGTGCCATTATAACAAAAATAATCAGTGTCAGTCACTTAACCTGTCAGTCATTTTAATCTTGTGGCTGATTGGTGTATGAATACATTGCCTTGTCTTGTCTGGTCTTGGAGTCTATTTTTTTTTACCATCAGTAGAGAATCCCTTTTGATTCTCCTTGGACTACAGCTTTATGCTCAGTACTGACCCTCATATCTCATGTTATGACCCTGTACAAAGAAGCAAGTGATTTTTATTTTCTCTTAATGTGAGGGATCAGACAGCCTGTCTATGCTGAGCCTGCTTGTTCAGACAGTGTTGGTAGTGTGTTCCTGTGAAGAGCTCCACTTTGTAAAGTGTGTGTGGGAGTCTGCAACTTGTGCATCTTCAGGTTATAGATCAGCGGTGAGGATTTGTGAGCCATGTGCTGCATCAGACATGGCCATGCTGACTCAGGAACTTCTCCTCTCCTGCTGCTGGCAGGATAGCTCCGGTGCTCTTGCCATGTGTTTAATCGCATTCGCCTAAGCGCATCGGCACATTTCCTCCTTTGCCAGTAAAATCAAGCTTCTGTTGGGTACTTACAAGGATGGCTTATCTTTTTAATCTGCACAGTGGGATTTGTTATGAGCAGTGTAGACTGCACTCAGGACAAAGTAGTTGTATAACTTCCCTGAGCCGTGGTGAGTGGCAGAGTTTAAAAGTGTATGGTAAATTGTGCGAGTGCTGTAATAATCTTGGCCGTATTTCTTTCTGGAACATCTGTCCTGCAAGCTTATGTGACGCAGCCAGCTCCTCGCAGTGCATGTTAATGGCTTTGTTGGTAGAAAGAAAAAAGTGTGTTTGTCTTGTGAGCCCTGAGAGAAACAGGACGTGATGTGATTTCACTAACTCAGCAAAAACAAGTGAAAAACAAAACAAATCATTAGACAGGAAACATTTGACAAATCTAGAGTTAAAGGAGAACAATGATGTTTGGCTGTTTTATTAATGTCAGATAGTGCTGCATCAAAAAAAATATTTCTTACTGTCAAAGCCATTTTAAAGATGAAGGGAGGAAAAGTGTTCAGTGATGTCCTTGGATACTGCAGTATCTGCTGGTTGTGCTACACTGGCATCATTTCCACTCCATTTTATCACCTTATTCCTGAGCAACCAGTGTGCACTACCATGACAACCAGTGCTGGTTTTCACTTACGGTTAGTGCTTATGGTCAGTCCAACCAAAATAATGGGTTTAGGTTCAACCTGTGCTGTGCTAAAATCTTTTTAAAATGTTGACAAATCATCAAACAACAAGGAAAAAACACTTATCTTATATTTACACACTGGATTTAATTCAGGAGTAGCTTTGTATCATTCACATTTACGACATTTAGCAGACACTTATATCCAAAGTGACTTAAATTCCCTAACTACAAGGGACAGTCTCCCTGGAGCAGCTTGGGGTTACGGGCCGTGCTCAGGTGATGGTATACTAAAGGTAGGAGTCGAATCCATGACTTTGTAGTCCAGTGGCAAGTATCTTACCTACTAGATAACCACCATGCATTATTCACTGTGTCATGTCATATCATTTATTTCATTGAAGGAGATTTTACTCAGTGTGAAACTTCAAAAAGCAGTTGTAAAACAAAGGTGTGCATTACAATATTTGCACATCACTTTAAGTTTTGCTGTGGACCCAGGAACCCTGTACCTTCCCTTCTTTTCGGATATTGTTAGACAGAGTGAGGTATTGTCCAAATGGACATACTGACTAGGGAAAGGACCAAAGGGCCTTCTTCCTCTTCTCCTCACACTGTTGGGAAATCCCACCGCTGGTTCTTTCTGGTATTTTTTAAGGATTTTTAAGGATAAAGACAAGACGGTGGGACCATTTCTTTGACCTGCAGTTCGTGTGTATAAAGCAGTGCTTCCAAGAACTGGACAGCTCCCATGTGCCGATTGAACGTGAACACTGCTGTAGGGCATGGGAGCTTGAGGACTTTCGTCTGGCCACATTTTGGTCCTATTTGCCGACATAAGACACAAGGAGAGCACCTATGTTGCTTCTGTGGAGGAATGTTTATCATCTTCAGACAGATTTTGTCTTTGTCTCTTTGTGTTCTCAGCTTCATCCTCACTGATATCTTGAGTGTATATATAATGGAAGTATATATAAAATGGAAGTTTCCAATTCCAATGAAAATACAACAAGAATAAAAACATTAATATATTCGGCCCCTGTTCTATATAAACCATCACTTGAATGACAGCTAGAGCTACTGTCAGAACTCCTGTTTCAGAAAATGAATCAACATTTGGTTGTGAACAAATGATCTCAATAACAACCAGAGAAGCAATATTTAAAAGCTTATTTTTTCCACTTCTGCACAAACCATTTTCTCTGTTCCACTCTTCTGTCTATCTCACTGTCCTCACTGCCAGATGGGATTTGCCTGAACATGCTGATCCTGCTCTTTTTCCATACAATCTTTCTTCCACTTTTCTGTCAAAATGTGTTAAAAGAAGAAACATTAAATGAAAAAAAAACAATGCAGATATATTTATGGCCTATATTGAGAACAAATGCATGTGATAATATGATAACATCTAGACACATTGTCAGATAGGACATCCTTGAAGAGAACCCCTCTTCGCACAAAATTACCCTGAGACAATGAAAAAAAAACTGAATTTCTGAACATGCAAAATAAAAAAAACTGACCAAAGGATTCTCCACATATATATACACACATATACACACACATTGTTATTTACAGTTTGACAATGACAGTTTTAAATAAAAGCCTATTATCTCGCACCATGTGCTCCTGTGGCCTCCTATTCTTTACCCAGGAAAAATGCATGAATCATCTGATTATTACTTCCGAGTCATGTAAAAGATTAGTTCAAAAAGAGCAAATTGTTCATGAACGCCACCTCACTCACCAACACCAATCTCACATTTTCTTCTTTAAAACCCGCTATGCCTTAAATGTACTCTTTTTTTTTAGCATTGCTTTTATCACTTCACCTTAGATCACATAAAATGACAACATATAAAATAATAATTCTCAAAGTACTCAAACACTGCACTAGCCCATGGGACACAAACAAAAACACAAACAATATAATGTCATAAAATGTAAGTGTGTGATATTTCTATCTAGATTTGTTACAAGACTGGGTCAGATTTGCCTTTTTTTCTCTGATACCCATTCCAGCACTTTCTTATTATATCTGCCCATAAATGATATTGGATCAGTGCTGTATTTTGCCATAATGTAATCAAAATAGGATCCCTATGAAACTGGGTGTAATCAGATTAATTACACTTAAACTGCATAATGGTTGTGTCACAATAAGAATAAGCCTTTAAGAATATAAGAATAATTACATGTGGATTTGGAAAACAGGGAGAGGAAAGGAAGTTTAGGGATGTATCCAACCAGTTATCAATGACAACCTGAGTGGCAGTTCACCCTCCTAGCCACTGGGTGAGCTATGGACATTTCACTAAGACTAACTATAAACTTTTTGTTGTACACTATTTAAGAACTCAGTGTTATTTGTACTTTGACTATTGCTTTTAACCTTACTTTTGATGCTCGTGTTTTTGTTTTTTTGACTTTGTGCTTGTTTTGCTTTGCTACTGTTTGCCTGAATTGGAATGTTTTATGGATTACAGGATTGGATCATCTATGTTATCAAGGTTTGCCCAAGACTGAACTTGTTTTGTGTAACATGTGGAGCTCTTCATTCTAACTGATTATGAAAAACCCAACAGCTAGGTTAGTGATTAGATTAAGTGATCTACACATTTGCACACTTTTTAGTCTTATAATTTGTAATCAATCCAACACTGCCTAGAACTAGCAAAAGAGTGAAGTAAAAGTGTCTCAAACAAGCATTGATAGATTGTGTGTGTCTTTGGCCAGAAAAGTCTTCATGGATTGATTAAGTATGTGACAATCTTTACAACTAGATGCCCAATGCTGCCTGCCCCTTTTGATAAGAGGCCACTGAGAGTAAGTACAATTCAGTAGGATGCAGCAGGATCTGCTCATGACCTCAGTTAAGCCTCCATTTAACATTTTGTCCTCTTCTTTGGGGCAAAGGCTATGGGCCACTTCTCTGTAACATCAGGAAGGGAAAGAAAGACAGAGAGACACTGATAATAAATGAGTAGCTGTAAGCAGAAAGGGACTACTCTACAAAAATGGAGAAATATTACCTTTCCCCGCTGTGCCTGTGGTGGCCACCTCTTACTGCTCCCAGCAGGGCGTGTTGAAGACGTCCGATCAAGGCAAACACGAGCTGGGAGCTGGATCAGGTTGCATACAGTGCACTGTGGTAACAGTTGTCTCCAGATGCCTATCTATCCTGTGGCGGTGGGACAATGGATGGATTTGTCGTTCATGTGGTGGTGGTGGTGATGTGGTTGATAAAGAGTGGCTGTTGAGCTCCTGCAGGAGCCCTTGGGCCTCCGAGCTTTCTCCGAAAATGGAGCCTGCCAAAGGCCACAGTCAGCCTCGATAGCTAGTAGAGTGGGAGCGATGGGCAAATAGCAGCAGCATCCAAATAGCTCAGAGCATTCAGTGATGTAATATGACTAAGCTATTTAGGCCAAAATTATGTTAACTGGCAGTTAAAGACGACAGAAACTAAGATCACAGTCATAGAGACGTAACTTTAGCTAGGGCGCTTCAAAAGTCTCATATGGCAAAGAACCTTCACCATAACCTAAGTAGAGATTAAACTGAGCCCTTGTTTTAAATTTACACCTATTTAATTAAGACAAGAGCTGGCACATCCATATAAACAAACTAGGCAGTTGCCCAGTGACACTTGAGGAAAGGTGCCAAAACTTAGAGCTTAACCAAATTACTCTCACCTATAATAAACCTGCTTAATGTGTATGTACCTAACTCTCTGTGACTTTGTTCTGTAAATGCACTGCTTGTCGGCCATTCCTCAGGCCACCTCTAACCCCTCATCTCTCTCTCTGAAACCCAGCTCTGAACACAGATTTACCATTTGAGCTGTGACTACCCATGCAGGCATTTCTAATAAATGCTTGTCCTGCTAATCTAAAGAGAAACATGAACTTTTACCCATTTTCATCACATGGAATACCCCTTGTATGTGGCTAAGTTAGCTAACTCTTAACTGACTGGATTGTCAGCTGAAATGTATTTATTATAGCTAAAACAAACTATAAAGTCCAAGTCTGTGTTGTGGCTGATATGTTGCCCAGATGATTTTCCTCAATCTAAGAGATGCTGCAGTTGTGAAGCTCTGTAGGAAACTTCTGCAGTGAGAGTCCGTGTTCTAACAGCATAAGTGCATTTGATATTTTTGGCAATGAATGTGAAATGGAGGGGAATCCGGGCTGTGCAGTGGCAGCAGTTTCTGAAGGTCACAGATGATCACCTCTCTGAGCTCTGCTCTCTGCCCCAGCCTCGTCCGTCCTTCCACCACGCAGCGCAGCGCATCCATTATTCAGACACAGCCGCCCTTTCGCTGACAGCTCCGTGAGAAGGATTGCTCTGACTCCTCACCCGGACTATTAATTTGAAAGACCTCCGCAAGGGATTCCTGTTAGCTTTATTGAAATCTGTCGACATAAGTCAGTTCCTTGCAATCTCTGTGCTTAACCATTTCCTATAGCCCCCTGAGGAGCAATAAGTGGCTGTCCAAATGCTGATTGAATTCTTATTCTTCGATCACTGGGTATGTGCAAACCCCATGGAGGGGATGATCTTCCTCTTCCTGTTAATGAGCTGGGTGTAATGAGAGCGCTGATAATATTCTTGAATATCTGTGCTGTTTAGGTGATGAAAACTGTAAAAGCCTCTTGTTTTCACATTTTTCTTGTTTGTTGTTTAATATCCCCTTTAGCTCCAATAGCCATTACACAAGTTAGCAGTTGCAGGCCCTGGGGAGCTGTTGTATTGTTTCTCTAATCAGTGAGAAATGTTAATATGCTTAAAGTGGCAAAAAAGCCCACTGGTTGATTTCTTACCAAAACAGACAGCAGTGGTGCACACTTTGGTCCTGGAGAACGGGTATCCAGCACAGTTTGGTGGTTACCCTGCTAAAACCCAACTAATAAACCTGGAAATTAAGTAAAATAAAATTGTGCTGGATCCCAGCCCTACAGGACTACATTTATTCATTCCTGATCTAAGGAGTTTCAGGGAGGATGATGAAAACTGTCATATCACAAGACTGTAATATGTTTAACAAAACATTTATTCAAAGTATTATTTTAAGATAAAATTCACCACAAAAATGCCTGGTGTAGTTGGTTTGACACCTTTCTAAATGTATTTTCTGATTAATAGTGCCTTACTACTAGCAGAAATACACTATATTTCCAAGGGTATCCAAACAGTCCGTCTAAGTAGTGAATTTTGTTACTTTATGGTGCGCCCATCGTTAGCATAGGTGGTGGGTTGCATGCAGAAAGCCTATATAATCTCAACAGAGCAGCATGTTATCAGAATGGGATGTTTTAGATTGACCACATATGACTAATAGGGTCACCATGCCCAATGCTATGCGTCACTAAAGGGGCATAAAGACACCCAGCATTATTTGGAGTGAATGCCACGCAATACCTTTGGGATACGTTGGTGTGGTGTTTGTGATCCAGGGCATCATCCAGCCTCAGCACTTGACTCACTAATGACATGTGGCCCAATGGAATCAAATCCTCACAGCCATGTTTAAATTTCTAGTGTAAAGCCTTTTCAGAAACAATTGTTAAGTGCGACTCCCTCTCTCTCCCTCTCTCTCTCTCACTCTCTCTCTATGTATTTATCTCATGCTCTTAATTTTCCATCTGTTGTTCTGACACACCCAGTTATTGACTGAAATGACCTCTGAACACAATGAGAGATCATATGCTTTTGACGCTTTGCATTACCATGTCAGTACCCTGGCAGACAGTAACAATTAGGTACATGGTCAATACTATTTCCATTAGAGAGGCCTCATGAGTTTAAAGTTGATTCACATCGTCAGTGCTATTACTGTGACCTCTACACTGTTATATAAATGCAAATGTACATGTGCTTGCTCTGCTGGAGGATAGAAATTGTTTTGTACTGTATTGGTCATTAAGCTTTTTTGTCCTATAGAATAAAGTCAATATCTGGCTTTAAAAGTCCACTAATGAAGGTTTTACCCTGACTTTTATGATTACATTTGTTACAGTGTCACTTCTGGCAGACTCTGTAAAAATATTTTAAATTTTTACCGAACTTTCAGTCAGACAATTGCTGTTGTTGTTTTGTACTAGTGGGGTGCATCACTATCAGAAATGACAAAACAGAACTGAAACTACCACTGGGAAGTAAACAATGAACTAGCTTTGAGTTCCATCATTAGTATTTGCGCTGGCAACATAATTGTACCTTTCAGTGGAAAAATCAGCTGGAGCATGTGCTGTAATTTCCCTCCTTGGATGTAGTCTCTTAGAGCAAAAGATGATGGTGGATTGTTGTCTGATGGATTTATTTTCAGTTCAGCTGTTGTGAAACATGAATTAGGGCTGCACGATTATGGCCAAAATGATCATCACGATTATTTTTATCAATATTGAAATCACGATTATTAATCACAATTATTATTTTAGGTAAAAGTTTTTTATTTTACTTTCCATTTTAAACAAACAGTAAGTGAACAAGGCATTCAGTTAAAAATGAAACCTCAAATAAAAATCATTTACCCAAGACAAAGGGCTAACACGCACATGCACTCTCACACATACACACTCAATATTTTAGGCAGCTTAATGAAGCCCTAATCTTTCATACGCCCCCTGGTGTTTGGCTGAATACCGGTGAGAAAGTTCTCGATTTGATATGCAGCAGAGTCCGCTATTCAAATGTTAATATTGCAGACAGTTATCCTTATTTAATCTTGGCAGCCAAAATCGTGATCACGATTAAAATTCGATTAATTGTGCAGCCCTACTGCAGAGAAAGTTTGGGAACCACTGTTATAAAGAATGATCTTTTCATGCTTTTTTTTTTAATTATTACATAACCACTAGAGAACAGTTTGGGAATTGGCTGAATGAAGCATCTCTTAATTCTGTGCTGTTTACTGTTTTCACCATTTCTCATGTTGTCCCCTTCAGAGCCGACCGTCTCTCCCCGCAAGATCAACGCCACGGCTCTGACCGCCTTCGAGATCCAGGTGTTCTGGGAACCAGTCCAGCATTTAAGCATCAATGGAGTCCTGCGTGGCTACGAGGTCCGAACAGATCACTCTTTATTCACACATTCATTCATTTATAACTTATTATCCCTAACGCCATACCAGCTCCAACCGGCTGATAACTGCGGAAGGAACAAAGGAGCTCCAGTTTACAGGCAGGTCATCATGAGAGACGGCTGTAAGAGTAATTCATTATTAACAGCAGTCCATAGTGTCAGATATTAGGCAAGTCTGGCAGCACTAATATTAGGCAAGCAAAAGGTTTTACTAATTTATTGGGGCTGTTTTCTTTGTACAGTCATCTTGCATTTATCTGTGTCGAGAAGATAAAGAAATAAAGTAATGACTCCTGCACGACCTGAAATGAACGGCGTCTTGTATAATAATGTATTAGCGATAGCGTTTTACAAGATGCCGCTTCTAATCCGGGACGAGTTCTGAAGCTTTTACGTAAGATTTTTTGTTTTTTTTGTAGTAATGCTACTTTCTCTTCACGAACAATACATTTGTATCGTTAATATACAATATTCACTTCCTGACTCCCTTTAAATCAGTATTAAAATTTAAATAAACAAATTAACCCACAAATAAACAAAGAATGCTGTCTCTTATTGACGAGCTTCAATGTGAAAATTTAAGTTAAGTTAGTATTCCCTTACAGGATTTAACATGTTGGAAAAGTACTGAAGGCCATTTTAAAAACCTTTGTAGACTTAAATATCCATCTTTTCTTCCCTCTGTCCGCACATCATATACCCACAATTATATGCTTATTCTCGTGCTTTTCTCAAAGTTTGGTTTTTAACGTTTTTCTCTGAAAATATATTTGCTGATTGTAGGATTACCATCTGTTGCCTTTCCATGTGGATCAGTATTAACTAGTTTTGAAGGGGTATTTTACTAATCTGATGGTAATTTACTTGGCATAATTATACATAAAAATCCTCTACAATTAAGATTAGAACTCATGTCTGACCAATATCTGTACAAACCAGTTCAAACTCAGAATACTGTCTCTCTGAGGCCTGTAAAGGGGGTG
>JBBPCY010000002.1:22195228-22210145 GCA_037974405.1 Brachyalestes nurse | reverse complement strand
TGTGTGTATGTGTGCATGTCTACACAAACTCACACACTTGCTTACAGTGGCTTCTCTGGGCCAATGCAAAAATAATGCTAACTGCTGTTCATGTATGATCAGACCCTCCCAAAATTAAGTATTGCAAAATATTACATTTCCACTCAGTACGAGCTTCAAGCCCACAGAGTTGTCTGATGTAGCTGACCAAGTGGGGCAGCACCACCGATGCTGCGAGAGTAAACAGACACACGGCAAGCGGTCTGGTGTCCATGAAAACCTCAGCCGCTTCTTTTATATTACTCTATTATGTCCGCTGACTTGACAACAAATAGGACTGCCTCTGGCTGCATCTAACTACACAGCAGAAGGTGATCGAGGGCCTGTTGACTTTTCATCTTCAAAATTGGGCTAAATTGTCTGCATTTTATTCCTTTTTATGGCATTTTCACACAGCAATGAATGTTACATTTCTTCATAATACAGGTGGATCTACATTTTATAACTGCTTATGTATCCGTAAAGGCAGATATGCACATAAAAATAGCGCATGCCAGCATCGGCCCACAATTCCCATAATAACATCCTTATTTCAAACTAACTTTGCACACCGAGTGTTGTAGGAGTTCGCTGATGCTGATGCTCCGCTCGTGGTTATTCTCCTGAAACATTAAACGAATCGATAAGTGATTCAGAGGGAAAGAATCAGTGAATGATTTGTTCATGCATCTTTGAAAAGAACACCTACTATTACATTATGCATAAGAACGGAGCTGCACACTGCATCACCAAGGCTGGTCTGCATCCCCCCCGGACCCCTGGACGCTGCTCCAAGCACCAAATTCTGGGCTCCACAGCTACAGAAATGACAACAGAAATGACACGACCGACAACAACTAGTCCGTGTTTTTGCTCGACATCTGGTATAAAAATTATAAACCAGTGCTTAGTGCATTTAACAACCTCTTGACAAAGGCACGTTCCCATAGTTCAATTTGATTGTGGTAATGTGATTGTCAATTAGTGTGTGCTATTTTCATCGCAAGGAGAACATACAATGGCATGCGGAGAGCAGAGAGGGAGAAGAGAAAGAAGAAGAGAAAGAGAGAGATCCTTGTCAATCACAGCACTGGGGACAACGTATGTGCTAGAGGTAGATTTGTAAAAGTATTTTTTTTATTTCAGAAGTGAAACATGAGGGAGAATTACGGTGATTGCAAGCCTTCCATAAAAAAAGAGGAACAGTTTAAGAGCACCACTTACAATAATAACGGTTCCTAGAGCCAAATCATTTTCATTGTACCATATTTCCCCTACGGCCCTGCCGATAATATGGAACGTGGTACTCATGCATTCTCAGCTATAAAAATTCCAGCAAACACGTCGACACGTGTAATCAAATTTTGGCCGGATACATACATTGCAATGGCAAGTAGGAGAAAATCGCCCCCACCCTAACTAGCACTGCATTGATTGTTGACTGTTAGTTCCTTTCAGTGTCACGGCGCTGTTATGAATGTGGCAAGAGAGACACCCTGGAGTCAGAACATTGGATAAGCTCCTTCAGAAACCGTGACAACACGGTTGCTGTGGCGGACAGTGGTCAGCGACTCTCATTAAACGGCCGAGGTCTGTTTGTTACACTCCCCCACTGCTGTTTCACTGCTAAAAATCCTACCCCCTGCACCTTTAACAATCCTTTGCATTGAAAATGGCGCCTCGTTAGTAAGATTCGGACTGAACATTTCATCTGAGAGCCCAGAGCCAGAGTGCTGCGGCCCGCATGTCAGGATGTCGGCTAGGCGCCGGGTTAAGAGGGGCTGATGATGGCAGAGCAGCTTGGAGCTGCAGCTAAATGCACTGACCTCCCGGAACGTGGAAACCTATTACGCCGCTTTTGGCCTCCGACCTCACACACATGCACCCACCTCATGTCAGTGCCTTGCCTGAGGTGGTAAAATCACTGCAGATATTTACGCTTCCACCAGGACCCCGTTGCATCTCTCAGTTCAGTGCTTACCATCAACCATCAACACAGCCGTGGCACAGTCAAAACGAAACAGTGAAAGAATGACTGATGAGTCGCAAGAAGCCATACTGCAGTCTTTCATAGCACAGTGTGAACTTAGTAGGGTTGCACGATTATGAATAAAATGATCATCACGATTATTTTTATCAATATTGAAATCACGATTATTAATCACAATTATTATTTTAGGTAAAACATGTTTATTGCACTTTCTGTTTTAAACAAACAGTAAGTGAACAAGGCATGCAGTATAAAATGAAACCTCAAATAAAAATAACAAATAATAAAATAAAATTTACCCAAGGCAAAGGGCTAACACACACATGCACGCACACACACACACACACACACACATACACTCACACGCACGCACACACTCAATTTTTTAGGCAGCTTAATGAAGCCCTAATTGTTCGTACGCCCCCTGGTGTTTGGCTGAATATTGGTTGAGAAAGTGCTTGATTTGATATGCAGCAGAACACGTTATTCAAATGTTGATATCGCCGACGATCATCTTAATTTAATCGTGGCAGCCAAAATTGTGATCGCGATTAAAATTCGATTAATTGTGCAGCCCTAACATGAATATGATGTGTGCATACCTCACCTGCAGACTTTCATCACAAGCCATTTCTATCACTTAGAGATTTAGATCTCTGCAGAGCTAAATGAGCCACAGACAAATCCAGGCATATTTCCTCTGTTATATAAAAGGCCTGCTGAACTTAGGACAACTCTTTACAGTTTCACTGTGCGCTTCCTGCAATATTGGCAGGGTCAGGAAAGAATGCATTATTCAGGACAGGAGGAATTTTTGGGTGTTAGATACATAAGATGCAATTACGATAAGCTACTACATTGCATAATATTAAAGAGCATAGTGCTTAAATTATTTAGAAAAGCAAAACAAATATTTTCATCAATGTAATTATGTAATCATTTTAAGTAACAATTAAAATTGTATGTTCTACCTAAATATTTTGTGGTAGCCTGTTGCCTTAAATTAATTGAGTGCCTTTAGCTAAAAGATACATGGTTAATACACATATGAATGGCCATACTATAAAAATATATAAGCTACACTAACTTTTAAGACAACAGTATGAATTTTGGTATGATAGGAAAATTGAGAACAGTTATTATCCTGCTCCTTAAGTAAAAAAACATTGGCCATAAAACAACAAGAATCTGAAGATTCTACATATTTTGTGTCTGCAGGCGTAATTAGAAGCTGATCAGAAGTTACAGACAATTTTTTGCCTTTAAATAATTAATGTAGGCTGAGCTGGTGAGTTACCAGGCACTATTATGGTCAAAATCATAAATACCAGTAAAATGGATCCTTGCATGAAGATGTTACAACCCAAAACGGACAATAATTGACAAAAAATAAGAGCTAATTAACAAACTGCTAAGAGGGCTAGGAAGCTCTCAGCAGCTAGTTTTCTAATAAGATAAAAATAAAACATTGCACATTGGAACTCTACTAAATGAAAAGTTACATGAACTGAAAAGAACTCGAGGAGCATACTTTTAAAGCTTACTTTGCTGCAACTGTTGGACAAGTTAAGTTTTCTTCTCACAGACACAGGTATAGGGGTTTATAGTGTGTGCTATTGTAGTTGTTGGCTGAAGTGTGTTCGAAGAAGACTCCTATCTGAGAGAAATATAACAGTAGGTATCAGTTAATGTAAGTGCTTTACATAACTCACTAAGTACTTAACAGATGGGCTGCTGATGACATAATATGGTCCTCTTCTCTCATGCTATCATATGAGCCCGGCCATGTTGGTGTGTTTTAAAAAGCTCTCTGATGGCACCCAAAGGATCTCTTTGCACCAGGAAAAGATGTGCATGCTTATAATGAAATGCTGATTTCATAATTCCCAAAAATGCTGTTCACCAAACTTTGGCTTATTTCAGGCCTTCCTATATAATGACCTTGGTAACTGGGGAGCCAGGGGTGCTAATGAGGCATGCAGCAACAAGTTAAAAGGCATCCTTGAAGGAGGTTGTGTCTTTTTTCTATATTTAATTGTGACTATTGGGGTATGGCCTTTAGGTATGGGCCCTAAATATCAAAGCAAGATAAGAAAAGGTCAAAAACATGTTGCTAATTTCTGGTAGCATATGTCTGACTCTAGTAGTGTGTTAAAACTTTTAACATTTTTGGAGCTGTTCCAGATTAAACATGAGCATCTGAAGCTTGAAAATGACATTCCACGTTCTATTAGAAGCTTGTATAAAATGAATTAATTATATCTTATCTCATATTTTATCATGTACCTTACATTTCTAGTGTGATTTCTTCAGTAAAGAGTCATGGCATGGAGCATATGTTGTTTACTGACTGATAGAGACTCATTGGTTAGGCTGCCATTCATATTCATAGTCAGTGATGTATTTAGGACTTCCAGATATCTTATGGTGAGGTTTTTCCTCACAAAAATGGTCCCACACATTGGAAATAAAATCTGATTAGTTAATTCACATCCTCAGTCATATGGTTTCATAAATATAGTGGTTTTCTGATATGTACTGTACATGCATGGCCATACGTATAGCCAGTTCTTGAACACCAAACCAGCGGGAAATCTTCCTTGCCTAAATCTACCTAGATACCGCAGAGGAAAGAAATCTCATTGCATAATTTTTCCATTGGCCGTTTTAAAAATTGAACCCTATTGTTTCCAACAAAACTTAATAATGAAATAACAATAACACTGCATAGTTCGCTGAGTAACCATACAAATATGGTTTTATCGAGTAGAAGTGTCAGGTGAATTGGGGATTCTAAATTGACCGTAGGTGTGAGTGAATGGTGGGTGTGTGCCCTGTGGTGGGCTGGCGCCCCGCCCAGGGTGAGACCCTGCCTTTCACATGTTGGTCCCAGGATAGGCTCCCCGTACCTCTGACCCTAGTGAGGATTAAGCAGTTACAGAAAATGAATAAATGAATGAATAGAAATGAGCAAAAAAAAATGACATGTATGTTTTAAGTTTGCAAAAATCTAGCAGGTTCTGCTCTGATTTAATTGTATCATAACAATAGAAAATAGAAAAAAAAATTCATTTCATTCTGTATGCATTCCCCAGTTTTGACCTTGCGTGAATTATACCCATTTTACTTGTAGACTACAGTTTAGACGAGGAAACGATGACTGCAGGCCAGTGATTAGAGGTCTTTGGGCAATCAGAGCAGAATAGATTAACTAGGACTTTGTGACCTCTCAGCACTCTTCCTAAATGAACACTCATCAGCAATGCATTCTCATTATTAGCAACATTAACATTTGTGCATGAAGCACTTTTTTAGTGGGGATTACTGTATGATAAATCAAGAGAGAGTTGACGAAACAGCACCAGGGCTGACAAGCACTGAGTTTACTAATAGAGAACATGGTAGATGTGCCTATTACACACCTTAATGAGGACATCTGAGAGGTGTGTGAAAAGCTCTGTGGATGCAGTGCATAGGTGCAGTGACTTCCAATTATAGCTTTAATGGGATCTGATCTGTGTCTTGTGAAATGCATTTGATGCATTTCAGTCAGATGTTAAAAAGTATAAGAACATCCATCACCAGATTTAACAACCAACACCTCTTCCAATGTAGGACACACGTAGCCTAGGACTACACTAAAATAATATAATGAATTTAATGAATCAAATATTCAATGATTGGCAAAACAAGTAAACCAAAAGAAAACATTATGTTAATGGAAAACACTTTCTGTTCAATTAAACTTGTGAACATTCATGGCGTGAGATGACTAAACATAGACTGCTGAAGACTCTCACACTTTGACGACTCTCACTCTTATGAATTGTAAATGCATGTGGTAGAACTCTCATCAGATTACAACTGTAAGCAGTGTTTTTAGATTGCATGTATTATTCCTAGAATTATATCTATATCCAGGATCTGAACATAGTATTTTTGATAACACTGACTATAAAACTGGACAAGGCCTGACAGGGGCCATCATGATTGTTTAGATTAAGCATTTAAATCAATGAGAGCAACCTAGCAACCAATTACAACCAGAAATGTTTTCTCATATAGTGAAGAGGCAGTTAATTGTTAAAAGCTATGCCTTAGTTCACTGTAGTTTTGTTATTTAAACTGATAAATTAATGAGAACAAATTGGAGGTGCTCATTCATAAGATCCAGAGCCATAAGGATTATGTTACTTGATGCTCTTTTTTCACTTCTTTGTCCATAGCAGTTTGCAAAGTTTATTTTTCAGTGTGGATTGTTACTGAATAATCAGTCTGGTGTATCAGCGGAATGGAGGATGAATGCATTGCTGTCCGTCTCTGTGACTGCTTGTGTCTTGATATGTTTTTTCCAGTTAAGTTTTACAGTTCCAAAAACTTTCTTGGAAACTTGGAGGGCCAACATCGACTAGCCCGCACGAGCTAATCTATGAGCTTCCCGGTTCCCAAATGAGCTGTCAGTGAGGTCGCTGATGCAGAGTGACAGGGTCTGAATTCTCCATTCGAATTCCAAAGCAAAATGAGGTCATCTTAACCAGACCACACGCCAAAAGATGTGGAGACTCCTCTGTTATAAAGCACTTGTGAAACACTGGTGGGTCTGGTTGATATTCCCCTGCTGCTCCCAGGAATAAACTAGAAGCACAAAATAGCCAGCCAAGACAGGTAATGCTTAATGTGAAAAAGGTGTGTGCTATTTAGAAATTACAGATGATAACACTTGTTTCATTTCAATACAAATAGAGATATTGAAACTCGGAGTACTGGCTGATACTGATGCCAGTGCTGGCCTGTTATTTGTTCTTTACGTTTCCTCATGGTCTGCTGCTATTTTAATGCGTTTATTTTGTATTTTTATTGCATTAATAGTAAGTGATTAGTAGCCATTTTGCGCTACTAATCTGCTGGTACACCACACTAAATCTGACACACAGCAATATCAGCGAGCTGTTTTTATTGAAGCACTTCACAGAATATCAGCATTTCTAATACCCTACAGGATGAAAAGCACAACTTACAACAAGAAAAGTGTTTGCTATTTTGACTACATTTTAGATTTAGATTCCATTTTGCTGCTTCAGCATCAGTCCTGCAAGATTTGCAATAGGTGGTTCAATATACAAATACCACTTCAAATGTGTTTTTGCCCAGTCACTCCAATAACCCAGTGCTTTGTAACAATGCCACTACCGTATGTAGCTGTTAGACAGATAAATCCAGCTAAATTTCATTGTAAATACATAATGTGATCTAGAGACAGAGCTAAAAGGACAGTAAGGCAGTAGCAAAAAAATAATAGTGATGGTGATCCATGTAGATTGTGATAAAGTACTGTTCTGTCCTCCAGCATAGTTAAATATGTAATGATGGATTTTAATTAATTATGTGTAATATAACATTTAGTGCTTCTTGAGCAGTAAGGGAAGAAATAGGACCGGACAATAAATTTCCAAAAAAAGCTTGCCTGGCTGAATGCACCTATGTTTTCAGACTCCAGGTTTCCTTCATGTTAACTTTATTTCATTTGTTTAAGCGACATATAACACTAAATCTAGAACTAATAAATGCTTTTATGGCCAGCCAGACTTACACACATACCAGATATGTTCATTGCTATTTTATTTCTCAGGTTGGGTCAGTAAAGCAGTCTTGCAGTTTAAGTAAGTCAGTGTTTTGGGGTGGGTTTTACCAAAGGATGAGACACATTCCTCAGCCAGACAGTGTACTTACCACACAAACTTGGAGGATTTGGTAAAATGATTAACTCTAATCAGTTTCCTTGTAAGAAAGAATAATTTAATACATGCTGCCCACCAGTGCCACTCTAAGCAACTGCCTCATTCGTCTGGCACCATACAGACAAATATTTATTGAGAAGCCTGGAAAATATATAAACAAACAAATAAATATGCACAATGATCACATAGTTCAGTGGAATTGGGCATTGATCAGCCTAATGGCTTGAGGCACAAAAGTCAACCTCCATTGGTCAGGTCGACATCTGGGACAAAAACAATGAATCAAGGACAAAAACCCAATGGAGGACATGAGAGGAGTCATTAATAATAAATGATTCTTTACTGTTTGTTGTTTGTATAGTACAACCAGAGGTTTTTGTTGATTTTCTAAGCAAAATAAAACACACATTATTAATGTGTTAAATTCAGCTCTTCACCTCTAGGTGTTTTGTACTTCTGCAGCCATCCTCCATCGTATTCTTACATCAAGACACACACTTAAGCATTTCTTTCTGTGCGTATTTAATTAACTTAACCCTCCTCCCCCTCAGCTCATTGTTTCTGTAGACGGTGTACAGTTACACTCTGTGTGGAGAACTGTTCCTTGTTTTTACATTCCAGTTAACAACAGGACGTGGGTTTTTGTTTGCTCATTTGGTGAAATCTGGAAAAACTAAACAGAAATGGGAGTGGGTCTGGAGTAAAAGCTTTTGGCAAAGCTTTTATATAATTAACCTCAGTAAACAACCCATAGAGGTAGTATTTACCTTGTATGGCCATTTTACACTACATCTGAAGAGACTCGAATGACTCCTTCAAGTTAGAATTACACAGTATATGCAATGACTTCAGCGCAGATCTTTTGCTGCATTTTTTGTCACTCCATGTTTACTCAAACATGCCCTAAGATAGAAGAGCTATCATCTAGAAAATCAATAACTAAATTGCTACCAGAGTGCCCTAGGTGACCTATCAGGTTGAAAAATCCAATTTTATCAAATTCTGTGAGCAGCCGATGCTGAAATCTAATTGTCTCATGTCTATTTTCCATGCATCTGGGGCAGCTTGATTGTAGCAGCAAGGAGTGTCCTTTCTGCAGCTGAGACAATGGAGAAGTCATGTACTGTTCCAGAGAGGGCTGCTTTGTGTGGCTACGGCTGCCCGCTAGCGTCCCCTGTGCTGAATAATTGAGAGGAAGGCCTGGGTAATCCATCAGAGCAGAGGATGCATGGAGGCACCTGTCATATCTACCTCAACAGGGAGGAAGGAGAGGAGGGGAACGAAGGGGTGAGGAGTCACCTCATGACTCATCCATACATTATTGAACATCTTCTCTGCAACTTCACTTTCTCCTCACCACAGGGCAGTTGCCATCAAAAGCCTGCCCACTGAAATGACTCGAGGGCCATTTGTGGACTCTCAGTTGTTTAACCTCCTGGTAACTTGATGTGGATGGTGAAGAGGAGTTCCATAGGCTAAGTGTTAAGCACATGGCTGTGGGCTATATAATTTTAGTCCTGGTTATTTATCAAAGCAGATATGAAGCAGCTAGTTGTCTCAGTTGTCCCCAGATTGACATGAGTTCATGCATTATAAGTAACATTTACAGTAGTAAAGGGTTACGCTTTTCTTTGGTAGAGAGTTTCTCACTGTGGCTGATATATAAATACTACTACAGCTGGGAGTCCATGCCAAAAAGGAGTCCGTTCTCTGACCTTAAGCTTTTGTGAATCATTTTTTGAGGAGCTTTAGACTCAATTTCACACAGAGATGTTGAAGTTTGCCTGCATCCATATGCAAAGTTTTGCTGTCATTCTGGACAGCCCATTTGAAAAATGCATTCACAACACACACCAACAGACAGGCTGTATTTTACAAAGTGGAAAGCAAAGTAAAATATACAGTTTACACTCCAGGAGTGCTGAAATGTCTAAGCACCAGAAACGGACAGAAGAAAAACTAAACTTCCTGATGTGCCCTAGTTATTTTAAACTAAACTTTCATGCATTTTTTTTCTTTCTTCTTAGATGTTTGCGTCTTTGCCTGTTTGTCTGAATACTGTATCTGTGTAGGATTTTTCTTCTTGACTGTTCTTGATTATCCAGTTTTGTATGAAAATCAATAAAAATATTCCAATAATAACACAGGTCAATAGGTCAAAATCATCAGAGATAAGTTTATGTGGGTTTTGTAGTGTATTTCATGCCGCACGTACAGTTTTTGTGATGAAGCTAGTTATATATTTCATAATAGTTGGTATAATTAGCATATAATAATCATATGCTAAGCGTTATTGAGGAAACAGTGGTAGCTGACTGACACTGTGGTGCGAAGTGCGAAGTGGTAACTGACTTCACACTGAAAATATTGAAACAGTTACTTGACTGGTGTCTGTGGTTTAATTAAAAACCGCTTGCAAGTCTATTGCACATCTAATATTACTCATAATTCAAAAAGTTGGTGTGACTGAAAAAAACTGAAAGCAGATCTGAAATCAGCATGTAAAACTGGTTTAGAAAAGTGTGTTGTGGTTTCTGATGTTGTGATCAATTTTTGTTGACCTGTGTAATCATTGAAACACGCAGCCTCAAAAGACCTTAATTAGAAAATCCTCTAACAATGACTAATAAACTGATTTGACAGATAGCTGTAGATGCTGTCTTGTCTGTCCCTTTTCTGGCTGCTGTCACGTCTGGGGTTGGCCCTCTCGGGCAGGAGGCACAAATGCAGACTATTAAAACATAAAGGGCACGATGGCTTTAAAACACCAACACAAGGGAACCCGAACGAACACAAAACCAGGGATAGCGTGAGGGAGAACAGACAACGGAATGGAACATAAAGCAGGCTTTTATACATAAACCCAAACTCAAAACACCAGATGATAATAATTGCCTCATCCCTGACCAGCCGAGCACAGGGATGAGGCCACACCCCCAGTCAGCCTAAAAGTCCTCTTCACAACAGTGGCCTCTAGCGGCAGCTGACTGGGGATGTGACAGATGCACCTTGTTTTATTTGCAGAAATGCCATTAAAGAACCACTTGAGCTTCCCTGAAGAATGAACTAATTGTTCTTCAAAGAGGCATTATTGTAAATGAGACTTTTAAAATAAAAAAAAGACGTAAAGGTCATATACTAATTATGCAAGTATATTTTTATAAGGTATAAGGACAAAGCAGATTTAGAAGCCAAGCAATAGCACAGAGCAGTTCTCAGCTAATAGTCTCTCAAGCTGTCATTAATCTTTGGGAAAATTGACCGACTGGGATAAATCAGCTGTGATGTATTGCGCAGCCCAAGTCATCAGTCCATTTGGCCATCAAGCACTGTGATTATGTAATGCACACATTATTACTGGCTGTGTGGCCCTGGGTGCCTGCAGCGCTACAAGGATACATGCTAGAGTCCTAGTGTATTGTTTAGCATTTTTCTCATTTACAACACAAAAATCAATATGCAGCACATTATTCTGCAGAAGAGGTGCTTTGTCATATCACACTGTAATCAGAGTATATTCTGTTTAAATCATGCAGCCCTACACAGGGTGTATCTACCAAGTCCCAAAGAGAGGGGTAATGTCTGACAGTGAATGGGTATGCAGAGGCAGCCTTGGTTCTCTATCGCTCCCTCCGACCCTCTGCAAATGACCTACAGTGTCTCATTAACGGGAGCAGCTGAACTGTGCAAATTGGCGTGTCGGTGCACCTTGGCTTCATTTGTCCCAATTTCCATGGGGTAATTCACAATTTTTTGCTTTAAATTGCATCTGAAATAAGGGTGGGGTGAATAGCTGGTGCTGGGAAGCGTGTTGCAGAAGCTGCAGCCTCATGCACAAGAGTGTCTCTGAGTTGATCCATATTCAAGGTCACCTGATAGTGTTGGACTGACCTTGTCAATGAGGCTTTAGAAGGTGCTGCAAGTGGAATAGCAGTTTTCACTGTTTTCGTTTACATTTTCTCCATAGGACAGTCTGGAGATGCTCCTCCAAGAGATCTCCTAGAACATGAAGACATTCCACACTGCAAAAAATGACTTTCTAAATATAATAAATAAAACATTTAATTTCAGCTGCTTAAGACTAGAAACAAGTGAAATTATCTGCCAGTGCAGTAAGATATTTACACTTGGTAAGATTTCTTGAAATAGGAAAAAATATCTTAACATTAGAAACATTCAAAATATCTTGAAATAAGTTGCAAAACTGTAATTCCAAGCACTTTAAATAAGCTTAATATTCCTAAATCTAGTCAAATTGTCTTGTATTGAGCAAAGAAATCTGCTGAATCTGAAAATTACACTTAAGACAGATTTGCTTAAAATGAGAAAACGCATTTTCTGTCTGAGCTGAGTATAAGAATGTATGTCTTAATATAAGGAATTACTAGCAATAACAGTCTTATAATATGCTTGTTAATCAGCTGACTTTAAGACCTGATACGTTGATATAAGATTTTAAACTAGCAAGAACAGCTTAATTTAAGACACTGTTGCGAGCGGAGAAGGGCAAACCGTCTCATTGATTTACAAGAGAGTCCTGATTAATACCCAGCTTAGCATTACTCGGAATCTCGACAGGGTGTACTGCGTCCCTAACAGGCACAATCCAGTATAACACTCGTTTTTAATAACCCCTTTCCTGCTCGTCCATTACTAGACTACGGTAGATAACACTCTAGAGCATGGTGACGGATGACACGAATATCCACACAAATAACAAAGGCTCATGGGAGTACAATTTCTTAAAACAAGATAATAAAATCTTAAATGAAGTCTTAAATCAAGGCAGCAGAAGCGTTCTTGTTTTTAGTATTTTTTTATTTAAAACCTTTTTTTAATCAACATATGCTATCTACGCTGACCCAGAGTGCGGGACAAAGGTGTAGATAATGAATGAATATGCTGTCTAACAGCAGGTTATTTAACAGCATTGTGAATATTGTTTACTGCAAGACCACCTTACAAAATGACAGAACCATCCTTAACACAGTTAAGGACAGCAGCAGAAAATAAAGTAAAAATACTAAATAAAAAAACAGTAACATTCTGCTGCTGATTTGGAATAATCCAGGGGGAACAAATTTTAAACAACATCAAAAAAATATCTATTTAACCTTTTATTAACAATTTTGTCAGGGGGTATAAAGAGACTCACTCAAAAAAGGCCCTCCACTCACCAATGAATTTTTGTAAGAGGAAGTTGAATCTTGGTCATGGGGAGGGTCATTATAAACTATTATCTTTTTTTGTCAAGACTGTGAATAACAATAAATGTTTTTTGTTATTCACAGTCAATTGCTGTTATTTCTTAAGATTTTTAAATTGAGAAGTGATCTCAGTCTTAAAATAAAGAAAATGATCTTGTTTCTTTGCTGGAATAATTTGCAAACTCTTACCATACTTTGATTCTGGTTAAATCCAGCTTGATATTAGCTGGAAAATCTTATTAAAAAAAGTTAGATATATTTTCTTAAAATAAGACTAATTTTCTTAGGTAAAACATACTTGGCAAGATTATTTTTCTATTTAGACCAGTGGTTCTCAACCTTTTTTGAACAAACGCCCCCTGACCTCCTCATGAGCCTCTTGACGTATTTCACTGCATCGTGTAGATTCATTATAATAAGAAGCCATGAATCCCAGATCATTTTGGAGGTTTAAACCACGTTGGGCCAGGCAAATACCAACTTCCCACCACACAGCAGACATCCCACTTTGAGGAAAAAGTGGAATTCTGGTGGTTTCCCCCACAAAGGGAAAAGCCGTGCCCAACCATGCTCTGTCTGTCCAATGAAAACTCTAGAGGAAACTGAGCTTTTGAGTAGGGGGCGTGTCCCCTACAGCACCATGCTGCTGCTCACAGTTCACTTCGCCAAGCATTTTCCAGCACGTTTGGAACCTGATAATCGCATTCTTTAATTAAAACAGTGCATAAGTTTCATTCTTCTTTTATTTTCTGGTTGGTAACACAGCGCAGTGGGTGGAGCTACCAGGCCAGTTTCTCTATGATGAGGCACATCTCCATGCTCCGTACCGCCTCCTGTAAACAACTGGAACCAATGAAAACCCCCATTTGCGTCTGAGCGCCCCCCTCTCAGCTGTCTCATTCTCAACGCCCCTGATGGTTTTCAAACGCCCCCAGGGGGGCGGTACCGCCCCCGTTGAGAAACGCTGCTCTAGACACACAAACAGCACGGAGACCTGCGCAATCTGCAGGTAGGTGTTAAAGTACAGTGACAGTACCGGCGTTCTGCACGGCATCCGCTAGCTAACATGGCTAACACTAGCTAACATGGCTAACTCTAGCCCTGCAGGGAGTCATCCAGTCCAGAGGAGCAGAGCAGCTTTATAGAAAAGCCTCTGACTGATCACAGATCCGCTTGTTAATTTCATCGTTAAAGATGTGAGACCTTTGGCTGTATCTTTTAATAAAAGTTGCTCACTGTTGGACAGCTATGCTTCTCCGCTGCATCTGTGTGGTCACATCATCAAACGACTTGTCGACTCGACTTGACGGATAAGTTGACCTGAAAAAAGTTGTTAATGCCCTAAATCCATATACATTTATCAGACGTTTTTATCCAAAGTGACTTCCATTCCCTAACTACAGGGGGCACTCTCCCTGGAGCAACTTGGGGTTTAGGGGCTTGCTCTAGAGGCAAGTATCCCACCACCACCCCATATGTATTCAAACCTACGACCTTCTGAGTGCAGAGGCAACTCCTCAACCACTAGACACCCACAAACACAGTCCAAAGAAAATTGCTTAAAGTCGTGTCAGAAGTGGGATTCGAACCCACGCCTCCAGTGGAGACCAGGCGTCCTCACTCATGACAGCAGTTAAATTCTGATGCTTCCAACTTGAATCTTTTAACTTTCTGTGGGTAAACGCCAGCTCTTACCGAGCCATTTCTGGGTGAGAATGCCTAGCAGCACTTACAGGCTGATTATTTTGAATTAAACCACAACAAACAGTCACATATACATACATACATACATATATATATATATTAGGGCATTACTGACTCCAGCTTTTTTCAAGTCGACTAGTCGATCAGAATAGTTGAAGTCGAGTCGACTAGTCGTTTGATGACGTCATCACACACGCAGCAGAGGAACAGGGGTGTGCAACTCTGAGCAACTTTTATTAAAAGTTCTCTGTAACATTAAC
>JBBPCY010000002.1:22179417-22195128 GCA_037974405.1 Brachyalestes nurse | reverse complement strand
CTGAGGTCCATGCCATGCACAGGGCAAAAGATGCTGCCTTCTGGCTGGAGATACTGGGCAGCAAAAGCAAATATGCAAATTAGGATATATATAAGACAAATAAGGATTTTTTTACTTTCTTAGAAATCATTTTTTGCAGTGCAGTTTTGTTACATAAAACTGTGGGTTTGGTTTACAGAACCAACACTCACGATTTGAAACATGCTCTGATACTTTGATTGGTTAGACACTGTTTCCAGGTTTAGTTCCTTTTGTAGTATTCGCCGTGAAATGTGGCAACTGAGTGAGAGGCCAACTAAAAGTGAGGATCAGTCATGACTTCCTATCAGTCCAGAGTGATGTGTAACACCTAGTATTACACCAGCTCTAGTGGAGATTATTGTTGTGCAGCATTAGACACGGACCAAGTCACTAACTTTGCCACTAAATGGAAAACTTCTTTAAAAATGATGTTCCTTCCTGCTGTGGAACCAAAGTTCGTTCTCTTAGTCTGTCCCTCTGGGACCGGCAGACATGTGTGGCAAAATTAATTGGACAGACTCCGACAAATGCTAATCAAAGTTCAGTTAAAGACTGTACAACTGGGACCCTATTCACATTTCACACTGATATTAGAACATAACTGGGGTCAGGTATTGATGAGCTTGCCCCATCATCTCTATAACCTGGTTTAAAGGACAGCAAACATAGATCAGAGATGATTATTTAACTCACAATAAAGAATTCCACAGTGTAACAAAGCCACTAAAAGCACCCATATACTAAATAATGTTGCTGTTGGAACTAATTTGACTACGCTACACATTTATAAACAAACAGAGTAGAGTACAATTGCCTATGGTAAGATCAGCAGTGGTGTGTTCATATCAACAGCGACCGGTGTATTAATGGTTTGGCAGTCGCCATTAATTGCTTCCCACAGCTGGAGTTTTAGTGGTGAAATACTGGCAGTTTTAGCTACCAAGGAAATTCTCTGCTATTTTGCTAGTGGCGGTGTGTATCCCTCCCAGTGCTTACTCACCGGAGGCACTGCCTGAGCTTCATGATGTCATCAGTGACCAACTGCCCACCCTGATGGCTTTTCATTGCTGGGGATTTCAACCACTGTAACCTGAAAATGCTATCACCACATTTCTATTAGCATGTAAACTTTGCTACAAGGGGAGAAAACATTTTCCCCCTGTGTCCCTGACTCACATAAGCCATCCCTTGCTCAAACCTGAGAAACTTAGGGCACCTTTGTATCCTGCATTTTCCAACATACAGGCCACTACTCAGATGTTCCACACCAACACAAATGTCACTCAGAGGCTCAGAAGGAGCAATCACAGCCCTGCAGGATTGCTTCGAGAGCACAGACAGGATAAGTTCAGGGGTACATCCACCTTTGACCAGCACCAGCCTCTGAGACTGGGTAGATAGAGAAGTGCATTGTGGATGTCACTGTAACAAAGACACACATGGCAATCAGAAGCATTGGCTGACATCTGAGGTCCATGCCATGCACAGGGCAAAAGATGCTGCCTTCTGGCTGGAGATACTGGGCAGCAAAAGCAAATATGCAGAGAGAATTCTCAACCGCCTCTGTGACCCAAGACCCATGTGGCAGGGCATCAAGGCCCTAACAGAAGGCCACACCACAACAAGCCAGCTACAGGGACACTCAGCTCCCTGACAGGTTCAGTGACGTCTATGCATGGTTTGAAGCTCAAAGCAACATGCAAGCATGCAAGTTCATACCCACCCCTGCTCTTTCTGGTACTGGGCAGTGTAAGAGGACACTATCCAGAGTCAACCCACACAAAGCTACAGGTCCAGACAATATACCAGGAAGAGTGCTAAAAGACTGACAAGTGCTGACAAGTTAGGAGTTGTCCTTACACACATTTTTAACTACTCCACAGCCATGCTGTGGTCACTTCAAAAAGATGACCATCATCCCAGTGCCAAAAAAGTCAAAGGTAACTGTCTCAGTGACTATTACCTGTTTACACTGTCTTTCATCATAATGAAGTGCTTTGAGCGACTGGTGAAAAGGCATACTGCTTCCTCCCTCCCCACCTCATCAGAACCCCTGCAGTTTGCACACCACCCTAACTGCCCTTCTGGTGATGCCATTTCCTACACCCTGCACTATGCCTTATTACACTCGGAAAATACATACATCAGAATGCTGTTATAGTCTATAGCATTCAACACTGTCATCCTCAAACAGCCGGTGAGGAAACTCTCTCTGCTGGGCCTCAACAATTCCAATCTGTAACTGGATTCTAGACTTCCTGACAGGCACCACCTCATTGAACACAGCAAAAAAAATGAAAGAGAGGAGGTGGAACAACTGGTAAGCTTGTAAAAGAACAACAGTCTGTCCCTTCATATAGACAAACCCAAGAAGATTGTTGTTGACCATCTGAGAAGGCAGATTGACCAGCCTCCTGGGATGTGTACATCTCAAATGACCTCAGCTGGTTCGTCAATGCCAACTTCATTGTAATGAAAGCATGTCAATAGAAGGCATGTGAATAATGCACTTCCTGTGCGTGCAGCTATTGACTCCCATCACCCATCCTCAGCACCTTCTACAGAGGAACTCTGGAGAGCATCCTAACCAGCTACATCACTGTGTGGTTTGGGAGCTGCAAAGCACAGGTGCAAAGTCCCTGAAGCACATAATAAAGATAGCTGTAAAGATCACTGGGGTCTTCTTCCTCCTTCAGGGCGTCTTCCAGGCTCACTGTGTATGCATCACCTCTATTGTGAAAGACCCCACTAACCCTGCATTTTTAGGACACACACAGCAAGGCACTTCTTTCACCAAGCTATCAGGGGCCTAAACTCCCTGGTGCCTATTAACATCTCATCCCAATAATCTGTAAAAGTACATAAAAGTACAGGGTGCGGCAGAAATAACTCCCACATTTCAAAGAGGGATTGAAAAAAATGAAAGTTTTCCATCACTCTCACTAACATGTCGGGCGAAATTCCTTCAATTTCTTCTTGAATAGCCCCCTTTAGTTGGTCCAAGGACCGAGGACGATGTTTGAAAACCTCAGCCTTGAGCTACCTTAAATCAGGCGAGTGCGGTGGCCACGGAACTGCCTCACGTTAGGAGACCACTCGACAGAAACGCCCTCTGCGTCGCAGCTACAGATTCGCCTTCCCTACAAAGCCTCGGTGCTCACCCGACCACGGCATGGTGACGAATGGAAACTTTATTATGTACCGTACCTAACGGAATGGACTGCACCCCTCTACCTGCTTTGGGGACCCCACAGTGATTTTTCGAAATGTGGGAGTTATTTCTGCTGCACCCTGTACAATGAGAAATGGCTCATTGACTGTACATCATCACTTTACTTTACTTTACCTCAAAGACATTATCCAAATTGCACTTTACTGTTCTGTGAACTGTTGCACAATGAACACAGGTATTACAAAAGGACTGTGCACTTTATCTTAATTACCTTAATTGCTTTACCTTTACCTTGCACTTTACAGTCTTCTGGCAAGTACAACTTGCAACTACTTTCACTGTTGTGATTGCTGTCGTTGCACTGTTTATTGTAAATGTGTGTAGATGGCTGTTGCTGTCATCTTCCTGAATGTGTGAATGTATGTAATGGGTTTTTGCTGCTGTCTTTCTGTTATTCCACTAATTTATGTTAAATGTGTGTGGTTGTTTATTTGCTGTGCTGTCTTATACACCTTGGACTATATGCAACAAAATTTTGTTATATAGTTGAATGATGATAGAGAATAAAGAAAGAAGAAAGATAGAAAGAGTCAGTATTTTGGCACTTGGAGCAATGTTTCAGTGAAACAAAACATTTCAGAGCAATTTACTTGGCTGACCGGCAGGTTCCTTACATCAAAATAAATAGATACCATTAACTGAACTGTTTTAATTCCTGTCCATTTTACATAAATATGTAGCCTCATGCTGTGCCCCAAACCATATTAACTTGAGAAGACAACAGTTTATTGATTTAACATGAATATATTCTTCACATTTTAAGTAAAACTGCCCCCTGTTTTGTATATACATATTTTTACACAGAATATACATATTTTGTGAATAATTTTGGTTAAATGCTTCTTCTTGGGGCTTGGTTATTGTATTCCAATCCCACAATATGACCTTATGTACTAATGTATTTCAAGTATGTTTTTGTTGCCAAAAGTCTTTGGTAGCAAGATGCTTGACAAAAGGGTCCTCATTTAATAAGGTCAGACTTAATATGACAGAGGTTGATAAAATCGAAACAAACAGAGAGCTAAGTCACTTTTACTGTCAAAATGTTCTCAACTAGCAGTTCATCAACCTTATATTCCAGCCAGAATCACCTCAAAGGGCACATCATGTCCAAATTCTAAACTTGATAATCGATTAACAGCTGCTGCTATGTCAGCCGGTGCTGGCGTGATCTACAAGGGGTGTTGGCAATGCCACTGAAAGTTAATGACTTGCGGCCAGTATCTGCACATCTTGAAGGCCTAATTAGGTTGTAAATGCCTCACAACCTCACTCTTTTTTTCTGCACGTATGGCATGGTGGGACAGAACCAGACAGCCAGCCTTGACCTCACTGAGCCACAGGTAAGGGGAGGACATCAGATGTCTGTGCATCAGAAGGATATATTAGGTGTGCACAGTATAAATGTCCTAGAGTGAAATTTCTTCTATTTCAGCATATCAAGATCTTAATGTTTTATCAGAATCAGTCTTCTCAGTGTCCTCTATATGGCCAAATTTATACTTCATGGCCAGCAAGTGTAAATAGATTGGAATTTTGCATTTACCTAACTGCCCACTTTGCTGAAGACTCCTCCATGTACATCCACCTGGTGTACAGTTAGAGACTGCTGGTCAATTGTTGCTATGTTTCTTATGTAGTAGCCCTCCTCTTCATCAGCGTTCAGTTTCGCAGACCTAAAAGACACTCTTGGCTACCAGGCACTGACTGGGTATTTTTAGGTGGCATTAAAAAACCAATTGCCATGCCTCTACTATACTTTGACCAGTACAAGGTACTACAAATAAATGGTTCTTGCTTTATAAGCAATGCCATATAAGAACCAATTTTTGTTCCCAAATACGCGTGAATTTTGGCTAGCTTTCTTCCCCTATGCGCTGTTGTACATACCCACGTATGTGAAGCTTACTTACCCAGCTGTGCAAGTGATATATGATTCATCTGACCAGGCCGCATTGCTCCATTGTCTTATTTCATTGCTCATGTGCCCATTGTAGGCAGTTTGTCAGTGAACAGTGGTCAGCATGTACATTTTTGACCAGTACATACACCGAACCATACACAGCAAACTATGAAATATAACTATATATTTTTAAACCTTTCTGTCAAAATCAGCATTAGCTTTTTGGTGGGATCTGACCGGATGGACTAAACTCCCCACATGCTACTGTAAGTCTTGGGGACTCATGACCACATCACTGATTTGCTGGTTGTCTTTCTTGATATTTTCAGTCAGTACTAGCCACTGCATAATAGAAATACCCCAAAAGACCTGCCATTCTGGAGAGTCTCTGAACCAGTGGTCTAATGATTCCAATTTGGCCTTTGTCAAAGCTGCTCAGATCCTTATACTTACTTCCGGCTTCAAGAAGTGAATGATTAATTGCCTAATGTATACCACCCCTTGACAGGTGTATTGTGAAGAGAAGTGACCATCCTGTCATATGTGAACACACCACAGCACATGGTGTGAACAGCACGAAACTCTTCTTCTGCATTTAACCCATTCGCCAAGTGTGGGGATGGTACCTTGCTCAAGGGTACCTCAGAGGTGCCATTTGCAGTCTTGGGATTCGAACCCACGACTTTCTCATCGCAGGGCAAACATCCTAACCACTCGGTCACCAGCTGCTGTAACAAGATAATCATTCAGTGTTATTCACTTCACCTGGCTGTGGTTTTATTGTTGCAGCTTATTGGTGTATGTGCATGTGCAGTACAAAAAACAACATAAGTACCATGTAACGAATATGCATCCGAGTATGTACCCCAGTCATGTGTCTGAGATACACAAATATGAAAAGATATGAAAGATCTGTTTCACCTTTGGACATCAGGTTGATCACTTGATATTCTGAACACAGCCTAATAATGTGGACTGGGAGTTTATGTGTATTTAGTGTCATGTACACAACATCAGCTCTCGATGGATTTGTTATTAGCTTTCTGTTGTGTGTGCTGCGTGTACCTTAATTGATCTTTGCAGTAATGAAGCAGAGAAAAGACCATTTAAAATGTCACATTTACATTTTTATGAGTAACAAACTAGTGCTATTTATAGCTGTGTAGGTTCTTCTGAATAATATTGTCTCCAAATGAGCAAATCTGCAAACATCTAGGTGGGCACTTATTTGTTATTGTAATTTTAGAGAGAGCATTTCTTTTTGCCTCTTATTAGGAGTGGAGGACAGGAGCAGTGAAGTTTCTACCTGATTCTGCCATGCAAGCATCGCTAAAGGGGGTCAGGAGAGGGATGAGAATGCCATGAGGACACTCAAGCGTAACTCTCAGCCTCCCACATCGCCAGCCTGTGTGAGCAGAGGTAGTTCTTTGGTGCAAGATATGCACACCTCCATGTTAATTGTGCACCAAATATCAAGGCTGCTTTTAAGATCTGCTGTTTTTTGGGGTTTTATTTCTGTCTGGCCTCTCTGTCTTTCCTCTAAGAATGGTGGACTTGTTGGAGAATGCAAAAATAGAAGAGATTTCCCTGTTGACTTAATTATTGTGGTTATCCGTTTTTTTCTGCTGGCAATTCTCTTTCGGTTGCAGTGACCAGGGAGACTCATCTTTGTTTTGATCATGCAGTATTGAACAGGAACCTTAGACCATGCTGTGGACTGTAAGGCTGTAATGAGGAAAAGAATCCTGCTATTGCCGAGATTTAGCAGTATTTGAGGTTTACCCATTCTTTATGTCAAACTGAAAGAGAGTCTATTTTTCTTCATTGAACACATTGAATTGGCTTCACATGTAAACATAGGCGGATCAAATCTGCAATAGCTCAGAGCAAATCGACTACTCTCTGAGGTGTGTTATGTATTGCATACCATTAATGATAATTTGATATCTCTCAGCATGTATTTTATTTGTGAACCAGCTCATGAACGCAGAAAAGCCTACATGCGTTTTTTTCATTGTGCTTTACTGCCTCCTTATCTGTTATATTGGTTGATTCAGAGCAAAATATTTCACAAATCATAGTCATAAACATAAATCACAAACTGCATTCCTGGTCTTGCTTTACTCCCTTGATCTAAAAAGCCAATTTAGGTGGTTTAGTCAAGCATATCGAAGTGTTACAGGATAATTCCAGCCTAATGGTGCATTTTGTCAGCATCCATACAACAAGTATCTTTTCTTTGCTGTAACCTTAATTTACCCAATTTTTAATTTGTGAAATGAAAGTCTCCTCTGATGTTTCGGTGACTGTTTGAGTCAAAGCCCTCAAATCCGAGCCCTGGCTAAGCCGAGCCGCTTCAGTGGGACCGATATTGTGTCTGTCAGAATCAGTAATTACTGGCGCTCGGAGGGGGAGCCGTGCAGAGGGCCCAAATTCGATCCGCCGCTTTAATTCCCAAGTGTTGTGAGCAGGGAGGGAAGAGGGCCCTGCTGATATCTCTGAGGGAAATCCACCGCCTTTTGTCTAGACACATAAGTTCCACTGAGAATGCAAAGGGCAGGAGATGAATAAGAGGGAAATCAGATGCTCTGATTTATTAAGCTCCTTCCCACAAATCCACAGGGGCAGGGGGATGAGTTGTGAGATAGGAGGGTGTACTGGTTGCACCGAAGGGCTGGCCAAGACCAAAACACTGAATGTTATTTATCTGAAAGAAATCAGTTATCAGGATGCTATTCTATTCTGTTGTACATTCTGAGGTTGTGTCCTCAGTGGGCTTCATGAACATCTGCTTTGCTGAACATACACTAGATAGATAAAAGCATATTTCATTGGTGTTCTTGATTTTTTTTTTTCATAAATCTCGGACCAGAGAATACTTAGGGCTGAAAAGCAATGGCAAGGGACTCAAGGGCGGCCCGGAGGCTTGTGGAGAAGAGTAGAGCAGTGCTACCTATCAATTTTCTGAAATATATTTATTTTCCTAAAACAGGTGACCTTTTAAACTTTTTCAAAACAGGCCTTTTCAACATCCAACTCCTGGTGAATGTTTTTGATTGGGTTAAACAGCCGGCTATGGTTGAACCCACTTTGGTCTGGATAACGGAGAGGAACACACTCCCCAAGTGTGGCTCAGGAGTATGGCTGCAACTTAAAATTAGTGTTCAACAGATCTATTCATTAAAACAAAATGCAGGCTATGGAGTATTTACTTTCACAAAGATTAGAGCTTAAAGGGCTCTTATTATGGAAAATTAATGTTTCCTCTTTTTGATTTTTTTAAATGCATCAACATAGTTATGATTTCAAAACACACTGTTGACCTTCCAGTCCATCTAATCAATTTATGAAAACTAAGATATAAAAATAATCTGTTTTGAATTCAAGCTACATGTATCAGTCTTACAAAATCAACAGTCATAAATGGACCTCAATGAAAAAAACATACCATACTAGAAAAAACTTTTCTGTTCTAGGATGTCTTGCTGGCTCTGGATATGTACCAGACTGTATAGTAAGCATTTGCACATTCTGAAGTGTGAATTGGCTCTGCTAGCTCCTCTGCCAAGTCAGAGTCAAGTCAAAAGCTATTGCAGTCTGAAAAATCATTGACCTGCTCAGGCATATGAGAGGAAACAAAGTCATTTCTCAAGTAGTGATTCATTCCCCAATAGTTCCATTTTTAAAAGGGGCAGTGGTTGGGCCTAGTATAGTTCCTCTTAATACAACAGTTGGGGAAGCGTTCCACTGTGTCAGGGTGCATGACAGTATGTCTTTTATTGAAAATGATATGAACCCTACATTAATATTTACGGACCCCTATACCAAGCATCTACTGCCATAAAAGCTGCTTTTTCACCCCAGAAAGTGTTGTGACAACTAACACTTGAGTGGACGTAACTTCTTGTTGGTGTAGGCTTAAGTCAGTTGTTATAAAAGGTCATAATAGTCTTTTCATTACTCCCCTACAGTAAAGTGTCACTCTCATAATCTAGTATCTGCTATTTACCAGTAGTTACTACTATGACAATAATATGTAAATTATGAATTATGTATGTAAATCACGGTATATGAGGAGATGAGAGGTGTAGGACCCACATATGGGAGCTTAGGGTTTTATGGGTTAACTGAAGTGCAGTGTTTTCTTTTATGACAGTTAGGTTACATATGCCAGTTCAACAGACAGCACCCATGGGGCATTTCAGGCACTGAGTTAAAGTACTCACTCATAGGAGGAATGGCATTAACAGGATGTTATCAAACCCATGACCCCTTGGCTTGTAGCCAAATTGTCTGACCCCTGGGCTACCGGTAGCCTAGTTCTTGATTGCATAATCAAACGATACGACATTGTGTGCTCTGTTTCTATTGACCTTTTCAAATGAAGTGCACATTAAAAATGTCTGTGTTTTCTGTCGTAGACTTGCCCTTTGTCTTCTGTGCTATATTAAGACCAGGCACTGCAAATTCTTGCTGTTTCATCCAGATGGTTATTAATCCTTTCCAAATGACTTTGCTTTGGTTATTTTTAAAACAATAATCTTTTTCTCCAGTGGGTTTTGTAATGTGTTGTTCTCTTGTTACCTTGTACCTTCACAGCACACACATCCACTGAGCTGCAAGCCTCTCACCATTCACTCCATAAGTTTGTTTCTCTGTGCTTTTGTGCTTCATTGCAGCATCTTTTAGTGTATCATGCTTTTTCTTTTCATTCCTTGGTGGACCCTTTCATTAAGGCTCTATGTGCTGCCATTTTTGAAGCTTTAAAGCATTCAGAGCTTTAACATTTATGTGTGGAATGAGAGGTTTTCCAATGCTAAAATTGTTCTCCAAGATGTTCTGCCTTTTATACTATGTGGTAAAGACAGGTATGGTATGAAGTACTATCATATAATTTACAGATTCCTAACATCGGTCAGCTCGACACTAACTTATACAAGTTCAATGGAGTTTCTCTTATCTTTATCTGTAAAGTATCCATATCGATACGTATAGATTATGGTTTAGATGATGCATTCAGACACATTAGTCATTGCTCATGTTTCAGAAACATGTCCACGTCCTAATACTTCAGTGACTTAAGCAGGAGATGGATTAAGGGCATCCCTCTGAGCTGTGCTCATGCTGCCCTGTTCCTTCAGTTATGTCCTATTTGTTTGTGTGTAGCAGCTGCGGCTCTATTTGCTTGGGGCTGGGCTGATGTTAATCACCAGCCCACAGAGCTAGGCCAAGCCTGTTAATTGTGATAATTACAGCCAATGTTCATTTGGCTCTGTAATTATGTGCTATGGGAGTTTCACCTCAAGTAGACCTGCGTTTAGTAAATCAAACTAGCATTTAGCCTTTGCTTGACCGGGCCTTCAGTTTGTCCTCATGCATTTTCACTAATAGAGGAGCAGACGTGTTAGAATTACATCCTGCATTAAGCTATGATCGTTTATAGGAGGCATCAGGAGTTGAATTCTAATTTTGAGAAACAGAATTTGTTTTCTTTGTTTTAATAACCACCAAGGTCATCAGATGCTGATGAGCTTTCACGGCATCTATATTGCAAAAACGCATCATTGTATTTACTTGACCACCATATACATCTTTTACACAATAATAAAATTTTGCATAGACACAGTTTTTAGCAAAAGTAAGTAAACAACCACAAATTGTTCATTCGTTGTATGTCCTCGGGTTATGACAGTCTTGACATACAACGTTTTGAGTTTACAAAGCTCACTCCCACTCGGCTTACACCATTAGCTTTGTACTTACGGACTACGTGGGCGAATTAGTTTGGTTGCACATGGTGGAAGAATGCGCAGAAATGCGGCGTATGAGTTTTCCTTTTTCTTTTTCTGTGGCTTAGTTGTGTTTTTATGATTTTAAACCTGTGTTAGGATCAGTAAGTGACTTAGGCTAGGGTGTGTTTTGGCTAACGCCAAAATTCGGGTTACATCACTGTCGAAGGAACGGATCTGTGTCGTAACTCGAGCACCCCCTCTATGTACACACACACACACACACCAACATACATACATATGTGTGTGTGTGTAATATATGTGTACATAATGATTTAATGTTTTTATGAAGATTAATTATAATTTATTAGATTATGTTTTTTAAGTGAATTCAAGTGAAGTCAAGTAGGTGTTTATTGTCATTTCAACTATATACACAGTACACATTGAAATGAAACAACACAATACAGCAAAACCCACATGTGCAGGAAGAACAGGACTGCAAAAAAGTGCAAGATACATACAATAGAACAGGTGTGACATTCTCCCTGTGTTTTTCCTGTTTCTTGGCTTTTTGTATGTCTTTTTCCCCTGTTATGTTGTTGTTTATGCCCCCCATCCCCCACCCCCGGTATCATGTGCATTTGTTTTGTTTACCTCAGTCATGTGTTTGTCTTCCATGTTAGTTTTGTTGATAGTGTGGTATTAGCCCCCCCCTTAGCCCTGCCCCCTGTTCACCTGTGACTTGGTCCTGTGTCTTCCTCTGTCCAGGTGTTTTTATTTCCCTAGTCAGCATATATACCCCCTATGTTTCAGTCTGTATTTCAGGATTCTTTGTAAACTTCTTGTGAAACCTCTTGTTAAAACTTTAGTACTGTCATTGCTTGTGGTGCTGCTTTGCTCCCATCTTTGTTATATCTATTATTATTCCCACATGTTTATGCATGCTCTGTTGATGTTTGTATTTTTATTTCTTGTTTTTTGTTTATTTGTTACATTGGTAGATTTCGCACTTACGTAGTCTGTGTCTTGACCTAAACCCATTAGGAAAGGACAAAAAACTGAAACAGTACTGGTGTGAATGGATACAGTATTGTGACAGATACTGTGTTCTAGCAGCGGTAATTACATTGTGCAAAAATGCAAAGAAATATGAGGTAGGAATAACAATAACAAATTATTGTGCAACATGGCCATAAAAAAGCAAAAACAGGGTAAACGAATGTAAAACAGTATATAAATAAAGGGAACTGTACAGTGTGAGTTGCTTATGGTGGACGGGGCAGTTCAAGGATACAGTTTAGGTGTGTATGTTTGTATGCACGTGTTTGGAAAAAGGAAGCAGTTCAGTAGTGTGTACCTGTCTGGAAAATCCAATTCTGATTCAGTACCCTGATCGTCTCAAGAAAGAAACTATTTTCTGTCTTGGCAGTGGAGGCCGAGATGGAACCTATGATGAAAGCGAGAGAGAGTGGGAGGGCTGAGTGGGGTCATCCAAAATGCTGGTAGCTTTGCAGACGCAGCATGTGACGTTTGTGATGTTTGTGTTTGGGGAGAGAGACCCCAATAATCTTTTTTTAGCTGTTTTTTCTATCTGATTTAAGGTATGTGGTCTAAGCTGGTGCAATTCCCAAATGAGGTCTTTAGTCGCTCTGTAGAATGTTGAACACTGGAAGGAAGGTGAGGTCCCCTCAGTTTGCAGGCAGTGGAGACATTTCTGGGCCTTTGTGGCAATGGAGCTGGTGTTGAGGGTCCACATGAGGTTCTCTGCAATGTGAACACCAAGGAACTTGCTCTGGACAGTCTCCACAGAAGAGCAGTCGATGTTTAGCAGAGCGTAATCATGGCATAGAATGACACTGTCAATTTTACATTTTAAAAGTGACTAGCCTACGTTCAATCTAGGGCTATACCTTTTTGAGCTGGTCGTGAAAGAACAATATTGTAGGTGAAAATTCAGAAAGACGTCTGCGAACATTTTCTTACATTGAAGGATTGAGTAGTCATACCATATATGAATCTGATTCAGCTTTTATTGCAAAAACAACTTTACCTTCATCCAGCTGAACAGTAAACATCCTTATCATAGTGATCAGTAAACAGTAGCTTTCCCTTCATGCTACACCCTGTGGGTGGATGTAAAGTTCACACTGCGATTCATCAGAAGCAGCCAACTTCACCCTTTCAGAAATCACTAAAGCTCACCATGTTAACACTAGTTAATAATATTCTAAACCATATCAGTTCTGTTCATTGAAAGCATTTATTGACAGCTTTGAAAAATGACTGAACAGTGGGTAGCTAGTTATCCACATACTGTAAGTTGCAGCACTATAATGTACTGGTTCATTAATTTAAAATGCAACTCATTCTGTAAACATTTCACATGAAAAAATAGCTTGTCCTGAAAACTGACTGGTTCATTATAGTGCTGCAACTTTTACCTCAGTTTGTCAAATCGTTGCAAGACATTTTAAATGTTTTTTTTCTTCTAAATATAGAGCAAAAATCAGTATAGTAACAAGATGCTAATAAAGCTGTCATTCTACATGTATTTTATGTAAATTTAATAGAAAGGGAATTACAAGAATGCTCGTACAGCTTATGTTTTGCATGATATATCAGTTATTTGGTGATTAATTCACATGAATAATCAACTATCAAAATATTTGTGACTCATAAAATAAAATACAGTGCCACATCAAAAGCAGGCACCTGACTATTTGGTGTAATGAATCGTGCAGAATTGTATTATGATGTTTGGGAATGAATGACGTAGCAGCACTTGAATACACGAGTGCATTCACCAGGCCTGCAGTATTTGTGTCATAGCACACTGGACAAAATAATCAGAGTCAGAATCAAAAATGTTTATTGATCCTGGAGGAAATTGCTAATGTAATAACTGCAAGACACGGAGACAAGAACGATATAAAAATACACTATGCTACATACAGAAATGCTGGATATTAATACTATAGATGAGTAACAGAGTTGAGTAAAACCTACCAACACAAATTGTAGTTTGGAGTAAGTTATTGCACTTGGTAGAGAATCCAGTAGTAATATTAAGTAATAAAAAGTAATGTTGTGATGTTGCACATGAAGAATATTACATGTAAGATACTGCACATAATGAAATGATTTCGCACCCATTTAGAAAACGTCACGATATTGCACACGGTAAGACAACTGCACATAAGATATCGCACATAATAATAATAATGTTAACACTCGATAAGAACATTGCAAAGTGTTGCACATGGTAGACTGTTGCACATCATAGCAAAAATAATGCACATAGTCATGCACACATTGAGAAAATTACACAACAAAACGCTACAGGCTATTGCAGAGATAATTGTGTGGATGTGTGACCGAGAGAGGAGTTGTAGAGTCTGATGGCTGTGGGAAGGAAACATTGGAGCAAAAATTGTGCAATTCCATCACTGGTCTTGGTCAATTCCAATTGTAAAGGCCTGCTTTATGCATGTGACTGTGACTTCTTTTTTTCATTAATATGTTATTATAATAAAACCATGCCTTCCTAACATGGTATTACAATAATACCATGTAGCGTAATTGACGATCGTGGTATATTTGCTGTACGTATATTTAGAGCACGTTATAGCGAGTGTGACTCTGCATGCAGGGAGAGCACTTTGCCTGAACCAGTGTGACTTTGACACATCCATCTTCAGGGAATCTCATTTCCAGGTTGCCGAGTGTGTGACGGCTCCAGCTCCATGCCCTCCTAATGCCGCCTCACCTCCCCCAGCACAGATGTGTTCCCTGGACCAAGGGCACTATCATAACCCACTCCATAAATCAAAGTACCCTGGCTAATGACACACCGGCTCAAAGCAATTAAAAGACTGTAGACCAAAGAGAAAAAAAAAAGCAGACACAGCTTACCGGATAAATAAAGCGATAAACAAAGGAAAGAGCTGTATGGGATTAAAAACACCTATCCGACTCCCTTAGGAGGCAGCAGAGACTATAATTAAAAATGAGGAATGAATTTGAATAAATTTGCCACCCTAATTGCTGGGCTGTTTCATCTATGGCTGTAACAAGAGCTGGCAATGGACAGCCAGTTGGGTTTCATTGCTGCAGAGGTCTGGTGGTCTGCCCACCTTCTGAAGAGGCCGGTGGGATCAGATGGAGAAGTGCACCTGGTGGTATGCATGAGCTCCAACACAATATCCGAGTCTCTGAGTCTCTTTAGATTCTCACATACAGGGAATATTACCGAGTAATTGCCATACCATTGCCAGTTATAGCTACATAGCATCTTCAGTGTTTGCTGAAGATCACGAGGATTGCATGTTCTCTCTTCTTTCTGGCCTTTTATATGTCTGTAGAGCCTTTGTTGTTGCACTTGACCTATTTATACTCTATTCACAAATATATTATTTACTGGATAAATAAAGCGATAAACAAAGGAAAGAGCTGTATGGGATTAGGGCAGTGCTCATAATGACACTTATCCAAGCCTTTCATAACAACCTAAGCACAAACCTATATAAAAGTTTATTCCTACAAGCAAAAGTAACATTTTTACAAGTCGTTAGCATACATATACAATTGAGGCTTATCATATAGCTTGACGTGTTGTTTAGAAATACAGACTGGCCCACCTGTTCTTCTGAAATATTTGTAAGCCTAATTTGCCCTGTTCATCAATGGGCAGCAGTGTTGGGCTGTAACGCGTTACTGTAATTTTTTTTTTATAGTAGCGTAGTAATTTAACGCGTTATAATTTTAAAATTGGTAATTAGATTACCGTTACAATTCAAGTAACATTGCGTTACTGCTGCGTTATT